>JAHZNE010002615.1:0-11632 GCA_027744055.1 Callyntrura sp. NNG-2020 | reverse complement strand
GTGGGAGTCACCTCGTCGTGACTGCGTGGCTCATGAATCATAACATTTTCATCATCATTCTACAATAATCATATTACCATCGTACTTAATCACATCAATGTTAAACGAATTAGGTACGTACAAAATGTGAGTGAACTTGTTCGCAAAATGTTTACAACAACAGGCATGCTATTTTCTTTCCTTCTGGTTTAAATCGGTTATCTTCCTAATGTTATTTATTGATTACTTACAACACAACACAAAAATAAAACAACTTTTAAACCGATTAGTTCCAACAGGAAGAATCGATAGTTCTTATTAACACCAACAGAAACAACGCCTCGCATACAAGCAGAATCAAAACGTTCACCATTCACAGTACAGCGTGATATACATACACATACATTCAGACATATGAACGAAGAGCTAGAGAAGTGATTTTCATTGATTACGGGATACGCACGTTTTGAAATAACGTTCATTCTATATAACTATTTAATATAACACTGTAAACTGTCAACGACTCAACCTTCAGTGTTCTCTCACTCTCAGGCCAGCGAACACAAGAAAATTATGTTTTTGTTTGCTCTCGAATTCTGAAAATGGAGCAAAGGACTTTTGGTACTACCAATACTGCTGCTGTTGCGGCAGCTATTGGAGACGACAACGGAGGCATTAGTTGTCGTCGCTGTCTTCATCACAGACGCCATCGCCATCGACCCCGTACGTTGTCTGCTGATAATTATAAACATCGTACCGTTGGTGGCGCTTCCATTTCAACAGTTATTGGAGAAAACCCGCATCTGAAAGAAGCTTTGATCGCAGCAAAAGCCGAACATGGAAATGATATTGAGATAGAACATGATATGACATATGAAAACCATTGCAAGGACAAACATTGCCACCCTCCCGTAATTCGTGGTAGTTTGGACAAGCGTAAAACATCATTCTCGACGTCTAGGAACCCAAATAGTCTGCAAGTTCGACGGGAAGAAGAAATTGATTGTAAACAACAACATTGCTTCAGCTCGAACAGGTAAACAAGATCTTTATGAAATTGTATATGCTTTTGTACGTGAATTTCTTATGCTTGTATACCATAAGCCTTAGCATATTACGATGGTCTATCCTATCAGATTTAATGGCGTAACTAAATATTTACACCGACCTTCATTACATAAATGGTTACTTCATTGTGAAAACGCCTATACTTTATCAAGAACTGATTTTTACAAAGTGAAAGCTTTCAAATGACATGCTGGTTATATAATATAAATTATATTTCTAATGTTTAGGCTGCACACTTCGCGGTATCGCATAATAGAAAATGTTCAAAAATTGAGCGAGGTAAGTACACTAGAAAGGCAAACATTGTACAGTATATGTAGTGAAAGCTGAAACTCACTGACGTTATACGTTAATAAATGAGTACTTTTACCCTATTGCATATATAGTAGGTACTTACACCAAAGTTTCAAAATATGCAAGATATTATGTTTTATGACACAGCAAGGACCTGTGCGATAGCCGGAGTCAATATTGCAACAAAAAGTAAAAACATTTAAATAACAATAAAAGTAAAATGTCTATACATTTTTAAATTTCGTTTTCCTCCTTTACCGTAATTTTTATTACATATTTGTCATTATATTTACAATCACTACTGCATTAACTATAAAACTTGAAAGATCCATTAGTTAGTGCTTAAGCATAAGGTAAAACCATAAAATGTCGAGGTGTTGGCTAGATTCTCTTTTATCATAAATTTAAAGCTACTGTGCAGTAAAACACAAAAGATTCAACAAGTTAGCTAACTTGAACGTCTTGAATGCTTTTGATGATGACACAAAAATACGATATCATTAATTTTAATCCAAATACATCAAATTGACAGTAAAAATGGTAAAACTTTTCAGGAAATGAATTTGCAACGTAGTAGCAAATTACAGGGAACAAATTAATTTACCCAATGACAGTTGAAAGAGAACTTATTTTGTATTTGAATGGAAGACGCTTTTATATAAGCATACATCTCCGTACTAGCTTAATACGACGTGTTAACAAATACACAAGTTGAAAATGCATACTGCTACAAGGTAACATATCATTACACAGTAAAATTCCGCATTTTCATTTCATAAATAGGTTACATTGTAGTAGTAATTGTCTTTATTAACGTGTTTAAAAGTATGATTCATTTGCTGTTTTGTGATAGAAGATAAACATTTTAATGCATGTTTGTTATTTATGAGAGGTTGGTTGAAAATATCTGCAAATGAATACCTAACTGCATAAAAACTGGTGAAAGTTTGACTATAACGAGTTTCATTTTCGTATGTAACTTTCTTTTCTAGACTTTATAGAACCTCAAGAAACTTCTGTAATGAATGCAAACCTCAGCACAATTACAGCAACACAATTTTCCCCAACCCTGCTTTGCCCAACGCGGAGAGAAAGTTCTGTTCAACCGATTCTCCAGTTGCAACCTCAAGTCATCCCATCCATAATGTGATATTCTCTGTTAAAAGCTTCAGAATAGTAGCATTATTAGTACAAATAGCTCTATTGACGGCTTCACTCCTACTACCCAGCTGCCAGGCATCACTCGTCTCTTCCCCCGCCTCCAGTTCAAACAACCTGACACTGCATAACCAATTTCAAAGTAATTTGATAACAGAAAGCACCACACAACGGACAAATCTCATTCGGCAATCGAATCATCGAATGGTAGCTGCATCATCATCATCTCCATCAACATCATCGTTTCTCACAAAGAAACAGACGAAAGGTATGTTTAAAAGTTAACCACCAAGTAGAATTTATATTTTCAGAGAAATGTTGTTATCTCTAACCATAATAAAAAGAAACTTGGGTATAAAACATGGCTTCGTTTATTCAAAAAACGGGACATTAATGAAGTTTTATTGAAGGCTTTGAATGAAATTCGATCATCTTTATTACCCATCGTCACATTCGTCCCAGCATGCATACATATGCACAATTGTATTACCGCACCAGCTTACATTTTCCTGTTGCATAACAAAGGGCTGTAAATTGGATGTATTCATAAATTCTAGATTGCGTAAAAAGGCAATTTCCCTTTGAATATTGTAGGAGGGGATCAAAAGGCAATTCAACCTACCATAAGTCTACTCACAACCATGATGAATGATGATATAAATGGAGACAAAACTAGTATCAGTGGTGAAAGTAATAACAGTGGTGATGGGGGAAATTTGTCTCAGGAGGACGAACAGGAAAAGGGAATTGTAACACGACGGACAACAATAATGAAAGGAAATGGCGGCTCTGGTGTGGGAATACCTTTGGTTCGTGCCCACTCGACAGGATTTATTTCCCTTGTGGGCGATAATAAACTAACAAAAGAATTGTCGTCGTCTGTCGGCGTACTGGGCTCTGGAGTTGGCGGAAGTTTGATGTTTGCACCACAACTTGATGATTCTTCTGCAAAACTGTTGAAGGTTGGACCCTGCCTCTGTTGGAACACTACAGACGACGGTCAAAATATTGAAGTGGAATGTAAATGTACAGGAAATGAAATGACTAACGTGACATCTTCCTTGCCACCTAATATACACAGATTGTAAGTACGGTTACACAAACAAAACTGCTTTAAATTATTTAAAAAGATTGACTCCGTTGGGAAAACTTATAGCATTTTGACTTCAGCATTCGTTGTTTAGTCAGCGGCAGTAATTTAATTTAATCTTCCGTATGCTCTGTGGCTAATACGAGTTTGGCTTGATTTTTATACTTCGTAATAAGCATAGTTGATTGGGTGATTCACGGAACATTTTAAAGAATGTATTTTTGTACACCACTGTCTCTCTTGTGTGTTTTACGACCAAATTTCTCTTTTATTTACACTGCAGAGGCAAGATGCTCATCTAACTCAGCGATTCATCATACAGCTACTGCACCTGTAGGGAAACTTTCCAGAGATCTTAAAATATTCTTTAAAAATTTATCGTGCTCTTTTGTTGTAGTAGTGGTTTTGCTTCAACAAAGAAGAAAATATATTCGTGTTGTCATTATGTCGGGCTACTGTAAATTTCTTTACTGGTCTCCATTGTATTTTTATGTACTACAGATTTTGGAGGAAACAGACGCAGAGGGTAATAAGAAGGAACGGTGAGGTCATGTTATGTGGTGCAACCGCATATCTACTTCGTGGGTTCTTATAGCATTTTATCTCATTAATCTAACGCAGAAGTTTGGTTCTATCAACAAGGGTTATACTCGTAAGTTATAGGTGGTTTTGGCAGTAAAAAGTTTTGTTAAAGGAAACATCATAAACACCCGCAAACTAGATGGAACAAACATGTCTAGTTAACCTTCCTTACCTTCTCATGTGCCTATTAGACTATTAAATGCAACCCCATTTCACGACCGTGGCCTTCGCAGGACAAAATGAGAATAGAAGGACAATAGTAAACCTGTTTATAATGATGATGTTGTGACAAGGTCGAGTTTCACCTTACACCTGCTAACGTATGAATTGCATATGTGACAACTTTCCTAATATTTTGAATTACATTTACTGTTTACTTATTAGTGCTGTTTACACGCCTAAAATTTTGGTTGCCACATGTGTATCTTCTACATGCTAGGTGCTTCTGTGCAACATTTGCACTACACTTCATTTTCACACTGAAGTACTTTCTCCTATTTTGATGCAAGTGAAAGCTATATTCTCTTTTACGTTATCTTTAGTCCCTATAACCTCTTGCTAGATGCTTAGCGATTTTTCACGGCTCATTTATTCGAAATGCAAAATGGGAATGGAATTTACCACAATGCCGTCCTGGCGTCTCTAATCCTGTAAGCTTAAAATGGTATTATTGGGTTGCCGTATGAAGTGATGTGGGTGGAATACTAAAATTCATCGAATTTTTGTCCTAGATGATAGCGGTGAAAGCCAAGAAAGCTCTGAATGTTTACCTCGTTTTGTAAGTCAAAACAAAACTAAACCCTTAGCTTTCTTTGGTTTTTTGTCTTTTCTCCTCCGTCACACTCCTCAACCAAAAATCCCAAATAAATGGTGAAGCGGGAGAATCGCAAACCTGGAAATTGGGGAAAAATTGTTATAAGATGTAGATGAAGTGTCCTGGGGTTACATTACATTAAATTCCGCACATGGTGCACGTCTTTAATCCTGCCATTACGAAACCCTGTACGTTGCTATCTAATCTTTGTAGTCTTTCTGTTTTGGCTTGCAGAATACAGTATCAATATACTCGTTGACATTTATTAGCAGTACCTTCACTGGTATTTTGTTGGTTATCAAGATAACCGTTGAATTTGAATTAGCCTGGAGTAGCATCAACTGAAAAACATGTGGAACGTATATATAAATTTAAAATGAACAGCCAACACTGTCGAGAGAAAGCCACGTCTATAATTTTCAGGCATGACAACATTTTTATATTTCTTACTTTAGTATAGTGAAATATGTAGATGGACGTAGGAATCATCTAAACAACTTTTGTAGACTAGTGAATAAGTGAACGTACGATTTTTCTCCAACTGAAGAATAGACAACGTAGGTTTAGATTAGAACTAAGAACCCGGTAGTCTGCATTTCTATATTATCAATAATTTACCAAATAAATAAAAATTGGAAAATTTATACCATTGACCTGTGCTTCGGCATTTTTGCTATTCTTATATTCTATCATTTTTCAATCCGATAATTGACGGAATTTCAAAAATCCAAAACCTACCCTTTTTTTCTAATTTTTGCTTGATTTTTTTTGTGCCTAGTTTCATGCCCGTAGAAGCACTTATGCGAGCAACGGTTCAGGGTTGGTCGGCACATAGCACCGGACTGGTGATGTTTTTGGACATAACATTCATTAACCATTCTCTAAAAGTGCCTTGATTTTCAAAACAATTAGACGATGGTCGAAATTTGGCTCGCCGGTTTCAGTAATAGTTACTCATATATCAGTTATATATATTAGACCAAACATTCTTTCCGGTAAAAATCGTTTAGTAACATATTCACCAGCACTAGCCTACATCTAGCATTTGGATAATCAATACGTCATGTCACTCCTTTGTCTGCACAAGTCTTTTCAAATTTTCTGCCACTTTCGCGTGTTGAATTGACGTAAATATGTTAAAGATATAAAAGTTATAACAAGACATTTTGCTGTCTCGACTTATTGTTGGCCAAACTTGGACTTTTTGATATCTTGCTTACAAGTTAGTACCTCCTTGTTGTTAGGAAGCGAATTCTGACACAGTTGGAATTCTGCCGTTTGTGCACCTAGTTTCAATTTAATGCTCTGTAGAATGTGAACTTTACGTGTATATAGTTTAGGGTGCTCAAGAACTGGTAACACGGTTTGAAAGTTATCACCAAGGTATCAAAGTTTGTTTGAAATTCTGCAAGTGTTATACCAGCATATCCACGAAAGTTTTTATCAAACTTCCGTTCAAGGTAAAACATATTTGTATTGATTTAGCAGGAAGTACATACATATATAACACATCATGGACATTAACTGTAATGCAAACAATAAATTATGGAATAAGGTTGTGATACAAAAGAACAATACCTTTTGGACATATAATATGTCTGACCTTCCCCATATGTCCGGCCTTTGAGCTACATGGCTATATTGAAAAACAAAAGGGATTTTGAAACTGATCTGATTTCCGGGGTGAATAAAGCATTACACATATATATGTGCGCCATCAAATACATCTTTTACCTAGAAATGCATAAACATGAGAACAAATGTGTATTAGCTGTAGCGACGGTCGCACTGTATCACAACCTATTGTTTATATCTCACGGGCCAAATGCAAACTCGTTTTGAATATGATTGCTTTTGTGTGTGAACTTTGTGACAATTTGCTTGTTGTTAGGGCAAATATTGTTTAAAAATGAGACAAGATCGAAATGAGTAAAGGTTTCAGCACAGAACGTACAACAGTAAAGTAATGTTAAATAGCTGATGTAATACAGTAGTTGGAGCAGGCACTTTATTTCGAAGTAAATGTGTTCAACGTTTTTCATTGTTGTAGAGTTAAATATAAATACAACTTACAATTAGTCAAGCATACAACGAAAAAATTGAAAACAAAAATTCCTTGCAATAATTCATCTATTTATGGAAACATGAGGCAAAATAATAATTTCAAGTCATAAGCCCCCGATTTAAGCTCCGACTATGTAAGCAGATTTTAATGTCATTTATGACCGTTTCATGTATACGTACACGTAAATACAAGCTACTTGATTTCATAACACACTAATTAGGAAAACCTTTTTAGCGTAGATTGATAAACGAGAAATGGCGAGATTTTATTAAGCTTTTGACGCTGACCAAGAATATGGTTTTAGTTTTTTTACAGCATACTTTCACAACCAATTAAAATAAAATAATATTAAGCAAAAGTATTACGATTTATGTACTAAAAATTATCATTAAGACTGCAGTCCGTTTTGTCATATGAATTTTTTCAGCAAATTTATTGACATTTTTTTCATTAAAATGAGTGACATATGAGCTCTGCGTATCCTTGCATTCCATACCATTGTACCACATCACCAATAAATGTATCTACCGTAATATGTAATCGTAGTAGAATTATATTTAATATGAGTTTAAAAGGATATACCATTGTGCAAAATAATTTTGTAAGGACGAGTACGCATAACAAACATTGAAACCTTCACACATACCACAAAATTTTAATTTCATAGGAAACTACAAGCAGGTCCTTAATCAGCGTGAATGCTGAACAACCCCTCAGTTGGCAACTTTCGATTATGAGTCTACTAGTCTACACCGACATAGCTTTCCTAGTGAGTTGGGATTGGGATGTTTTCCAATAGTACACCGATCGATTTGAGAAACACAGTGGCCGTAGGCTATTATACTCAGGGATATCCCTCGAAATTCGATTTTTGGAATATTTTACTTTCTCTTTTAAATTAGTGTATAAATGTTTTCAAAATATTTAAGTTCAAAAGTTAGCCATCTATTACGAATTAAGTTGCATACAGATTTTATATGGTTGTCAATGGCGCTTGAAAATTTCCCATTTTATGTCCAGAATTCAGTTATTGCAGACTAGCAGCTAATGATATATCGTCTACACAGACGTTCGTGACGACATAAGTACATATTGGATACATGTGAATAGTGACCCATTTTGCAAATTTCGTCTTACACGTAATCTAATTTCGATATTAATGATTTCGGAATTTTTAATTTATGAAAGGAACTAAAGCAGTAACGATAATTCGGGCCACAAAATTAAATGTTGCGTTTTGTTGACAAAATTTAATTTTAGATAATAATTGTAAATACTATCGAATTCTACGTGCACATAAGTCCAGGAATTTGATTTATTCCATTTTTGGTATGTCACGGCAATTGGGTGGCGAGGGGATGAACACAACACTATATTGACCCATATTTCCCAGCATTTTCTCAAACTTATCTAACTATTAAAGAGTGCGGTTGTACAACCGACCATTCGTCTTTGTTTTAAAAGATTCTCCATTCGATTCTGCATTACATGGTACCTCAACATCATTAAAACATGACGATTGTGCATAACTGGGAGCAATTTAAACTATGTGTGGCGATTTGATGATTTGGCATCAAAACAGCCCCTCAATCCACTAGTATTTAAGTTCAAGGCAGTGTTTTATGTCACATAATAAGAACGTGTTTTTACACCAGACCATCAACCATGATATAAATCAGTTGCAGGACATGTAATCTAATTATTAATGACAATTTTACCCAATGCGATGGTAGAATAGCACCCGATTGGCACGTTAGGCGCCAAATCATGCATCATGGACCGACATCCTGCTCCAGATCCCCGAAAAACGGTCAAAAACAATTCTATATAGAATTTTTGAAAACACAATAAGAAATAAATAGTTTCTGGGCCATTTTAGTCTAAGGACAACCAGTTAGACAAATTTTGTATTGGTAATTTTAAGTTTGGTGATTTATTTCTGGACACCCAAATATACCTGATTTTTGAAAAAATCCCATATCTTCCGACGACCTTCATGAAATCTCATGAAACTTGGTATACATGATGGAGACATGTAGGCAAACAGATTCTGCGAAAACCAAGTCAGTACGACAATCCGGTTCCGAGATATCACAATTTAAAGAAATGTGATTTACTTTCCGGACAGAGCTTATTTACATGTAAAGTTTGAAAATTGTACAGCCCATTACTGTACCAACATGCTGACGCAGAACAAAACTTTACTGCAGGAGTAAAGATAATATATGAAAGGTAGTAACAGCAATTGGGTGGATGCTTTCAAAAACATGCTGTAGGTGTGGGGTGATCCAAAATATTACTACTTTTAGAACATAATTTTTAGTGGAGGAATATATCATCCAAATGCGGAAGTCGTTCCCGACCCACCAGTTATGTTGTACTCATTTAGTTTGACCGAATAATAGTCCTCAACTTGTGTACTTTCTTCCTGTGTCACAGGTTTTAATTAGCGGTTTGTTTCGTGTCCATTATAACACATATACTTTAGAGACTCCTCAACGACCTGTGGGATCCGTTTGGCTTTATTGAACCCGCCCTTACGCATGGACATTCAAGCGATATTTTTCTAATTTTCTTCAATTTAGTAGACCGATATGTAACAGACATATTTCATGTGACGACTTTCCCTCTTCTCTTAAATTGAGTTTTGTATACAATTTATGACTGTAGTACATGTCAAGATTTTGCTGTAGGAACTAACGTCGTTTGAAACTTCTCATTAAACTGGGTGTACAAGGCCAATGGATCAAAGTTGAAATCTGAAAATTTGTGTGCTAGCTTCTACATATGTTAGCATTAAGAATATACAAATTTGTTGTTCTCTGACATCCCCTATCTTAAGTTATTGTAAGTGCAAATTTGTGGCCCGAATTATCGTCACTCCTTTATCAACAATATACTGTTCGAGATTAAGGGTACCCATTCTTTTTCACACCCTTATTTCCTTGTTAAAGTATACAAGTCTCGTAAATTACAGTCTCGAGTCGCGGCGTCTCGAGTCGTATGAAAATCTATTGCAGTATAAGATCCGCCCAAACTATTTAGAAATAGTGGGTAAATTTAACTGATTGACAATTTCCTGCTTGATATACCACTGAACCGATAAAGACTGAATTTAAAAAAAAAAACAAATGAGTGAATCGGATGTGTTTAATCCGAGAACGTATTCGTTCCATGTCGTTTTACACTTATATCTCTATGAAGAGCATGAAACGTACTCATACAACCGAAAAATAGAAATATATTTTCACCTATACAAGGATTACGTTCCTGCTTGACGTAACACAGTTCTACTTGTTCCATCTCGATGCATCAAGATTCTTGAATTGGAAAATTATGTGTAGGAATATATGAAAGTATGATATGAAAGGAATCAAGCAAAAGAATGGAAAAATGCATATGAAATGAAAGGAAATAAGGAAAACGTGCTTTATTGATTTACAAATCTAAATTGGGAAGGCAGGATGAGTTTTCAATGTAAATCCGCTATGAATTTTCAGGAAGCCATGCTATTTGCAAAAGAAACACTATATACTGGAGTAACTGGAGTGTAAATTTTATCGATTCAATGACTTCAATGCTGCATGAGTTTGTGATATTTTCATGTATTATTACTACTTTATGATATTGTTATTTGTAGCCACTCTATCAAGTTTTATGAAGTAGAGAAGCAAAACGATTAATAATTGTATTTTTTCCATTCATCTTTAGAAGCGTTATTATTATTACTATGAAACATGTGCTTATTCATATTGCATTCATCACGCTTATTTCACATTGTACTGGCTTTATTAACTATCGAATAATTTTGAGATAGTTGTTTTAAGATCTTGTCTGCCCGCCTGGATGTATACAAGATTAGAAGCTAGATGCCCCTTCAGGTCAATCCCCGAGGGTAACGAAATGCTCAAAAATTTACAACACCCAAATGTTCTAAAAATTTGGTGATCCCCAGTACATCATATAACACAATAACGTTTTATCAAATGTTGTTTTAATAACTAATTTCACCCTTTAACTTCGATTGAAACGGGGTTTTTGACAATACACTCATTTTGAAAGCAAATTTACAGTACATCAGTATTACATTGACTTCATAGCTTTGTGTTGACACAACTATTTCAAACATGTATTTACTTGGGTTTACACATCCTTCTCGTTCTACTCTTTCGATAGTTATTTCTGAGGACTTTACACTTTCTCATTGTGTATATTTTAGGACTGTGGAACTAGCAGCCAACTTCACAACACTGTGCAATGAGGACTTAAGAGGATATGGGGAATCACTACGCGAGCTGTAAGTCTATTAAACTCTCTCACTTTCCCTAAAGAGATAGGATAAAAGTAGAACCATTTATATTGAAAATTAAATTTCCTCTTGGACGGCGCAGAGTGTAGTTTAAGCCATTTAGATAGACATGGGTGAATATAGACAAAATCAACATTCGTAAAAGAAAGTATACTATACTCAACATTAAAAATAATTAGCTACGAGCCATTATAGCCACTAGGTTTCTTTGACAAAAAATTAATAATTAATTTTTCTGATTATTTCAGAGTCCTGTCCGAGCTCCCAGCATTT
>JAHZNE010002614.1:0-12733 GCA_027744055.1 Callyntrura sp. NNG-2020 | reverse complement strand
ATTACCTTTTCCCGGCTGCTTTCTCTGCTTTCTCACACCTTCTACTTATACACACTCAAAACAAAATCATTGTCCTCCCAAAAGAATGCTAAATAGTTGGTGAAATTCCGGGTAAATATTGGATGTAGGTCTGGTGACTCAGCTGCGCGCGGCGCGGTGGCTTTCCAGTCACCTTTACAAACGCATTTTGTACAATACTACATTTTATCTACGGAGGATGATCATAATGGTTACGGTGTACGAAGTACAAATAATAAAACACAATGTTGTCGCAATGCTTTTATGCAGCTCTTTATTCCCAAAAAAGGCATCGTCATCATCCCGGGTTCTTTTGTTAAATGGTTCTGGTGATGGTGGGAGGATGGAATGTGTGTAGTTGCTTCATGCATATGTATACAGTATAGTAATAAGTCGCGGTGAATACATCCTCGCTATTGTGAACTTCTAATATATGACCGTTATTACGATAATGGAGAATAAGCTTTTCTTCATTTTTTTTGTTTGTTGTGGATGTACGTATATAAACGCGTGTGGGGGAATGAATGAATGCACACGTTTACTATATAAACAGGACGGGTTCGTGCTGAAGGACATATAACCTCGTGTTCTTTTGCTTAAATCATCGTCGTCGCCGTTTCAGGTGATCATGGTCTGCGTTTGCACCTTTACATAAAGAAGATTATTATTATTATTATTATACTTTTTTCTCTTTTTTTATTCTGTAACGGCAAGTCATAAAAGGATTGCGTGAAATTCATAGCCGGTGCGATGATGCAAGACCGAAATAGCGTTTTATATTTTAACTAAAAGGACGGCGATGACAGGAAAGGCATAAAAGCGGAATGGATGTCAGGGAATGAAGGAAATGCCGTTGGGGTAATCCCATTACATTCACAAATACGTCACACCTCTTCCCATTCATTTTTTTCCACTGGATTCCAAACCCAGTCAAACAAAACCATAATATTATGCATAGCGTGTACAAGGCTCTCCGCGCGTTCCAAAGAGTATTAGATGCTTCGCGTTTCTTTTTTGTTCTTTTTTTTCTGCCGTCATTCCATTCCTGCTCTTTTGTCTGTCGTGCAATAATGTTTTCTGAAAGTGCATTGCCTCACTTTCATTTACTCCTGCTACTGCTACTACCACTAGTACCACGGCGTCTGGGTTGATAGAAGAAAGAGCAGATGATTTGTTAGGGTGATGATGATGATGATGATGATGATGATGTGCAAAGCCTTTGATTTGAGTTTGTTGTTGGTGTTGTTCCGCCGAAAACCGAGAGGAAGGTAGTAATGATGATGACAGTGCTATAAAACTGGGAGTGTCAGAATGAAAGGAATAAATTAACTGACTGTTATTCTTCAGCTGTGGAACTGTTCCTGCTCGACGGGCTCTTTTCTTTGATTTCATTTTCACACGGGAACAGGGATGATGCAGGCACAAAGATGATGATGCTGCTGCTGCTGCTGCTGATACTATGCTGTGCTGTGGTTGGGTTTTAGTTAGGGAATGATGCTAATGCTGATCACAATGATGATGGTGAAGCCTCATTGGATAGGATGCTGTAGTTTCCCCTTTTTTATCCTTTGATATTCAATCTGCCATTTTATATGCTAAAGCCATTCCCTGCTTTTGGCAGACTTTCAAATATTTAAAAGGAGATAGAGTAATGAAACAAGCATTTATCTTTAGAGTACTTCCTGCTCCTGCCAGTGGGTCCTTTGAACAAGGCTCGTTCCGCGCGTCGTCGTTGTGTTGAATGTAGGTTGTTTTGTTTGCTGATGATGGCAGATCAGATAATAAGTTAAGTACGGTTGTTATCTTTAATTACAAGAGGTATGGATTACAGATGCAATTTATCGCTATTTTATAGCGTGCATTTTCCTGGGAAAAGAATTTCCCTCACAAGAGAGCCCGAAAGGATAAATATTATAAAATGGATGCATATTGTCAGAGTAATGCTTATATGATGCTAATTTATGAAAATGGCATTATGTTTGAACGTATGGTCGTTGGGAATATTTAGTGCTCTTTTAGAAAACTGTAAGAAAGCAATATAATCGATGGAGAAATTTGGAGGTGCATGCTAGTACCGGTAGTATGTTAATGATAAGACGGTTTCCTAATGTTAATTTTCTCCAAAGTTTAGCCATCTTTTACCTCCTCCCAGCAACAGTAACGGCAGCTTAGCACACACACCACACACATGGAGATAGTGTATAGGCGTGCGGTGGCGTAGTATTTTAGAGCGAGCTCAAGTTTTAGACGTAATGGACCCTTCCGGAAAAAGTTTCACAACTTACCCAACATCATTATGAGTAAGCTAATAATGGAATTACAGAAAAAGTTTACACAAGGAGGTTAATTCTTAAGAAAATAAAATAAAAAAAGAAAGAGTTTTAGGTACGAGCAGTAGCCCTGCTACCACCGAGTTCCTAGCCAGCTCAAAAGGTAACCTCGCACACAACAACAGAAAAAAACAGGTTTTTTTTCTTCTTCTCTCGCTAAAATAAGTAAAGAGAGGTTGGAGAACTACTTTTACACATAATGAGGTGAAGCAAACAAGCTGATGGTTGATTGAATGAATGGAGGGAAGGGGATAGAGGAAATTTTCTAGTTAGAAACCAGAAGAGAAAGGGGATTTTTGCTGGCGTTCTCAAAGGACGAGAAGCAAGTCCTGATGAAGAAAGTGATGAAGCAAGAGAAAAACCCTCTAATTGCCTTCACTTTGGCGCTGGTTGAAGGGAAAAGCTTGCCGGAAAATTCCCATACTTTTTTTAACGCTTCCTCCACACAGAAATGCAAGGTTGGTGTGTGGTGTTACCGTTGTGCATAGTTATAAGTAACAACCAAAGGCATGTTTGATGTTTGTTGAAAGCAGCATCAAAAGCCTTTTAGCCAGAACAGCGTATATAAGCGTATTATCTTGTGTATCGTTTACCTTCTCCGTAGAGCTCGCTGCTAACAAGCTGATGAAAGAAGAATGGTTCTATACCTTCGAGGAGGAATAAATAATTGCCGCTTTTAAACACGCGGGAGCAGGAATAAAATATTAAAATATTTTTAACTACCGTGTGTGTGTGTGCCACTCAAAGTAGGCAAAGACTAGACAAGGTAGACAGTGCTATCGTGATTTCTCTCTTTCCAATTACGGGAACGAGTTAAATAAAAAGGGTATACGCAATGAGGAGGAGGCATATATACTTGCCAACTTCAGAGAGAAAATATGCAATCCTCTTATAAAGAGGATTTTGTACGCCGGTGTTTATTCCCAGTAGTTATTAATCGTATGCATATACCCCACAGAAATTTTCCGCGTTTCAGCACATGTTCAATGATTTATGGCATATTTTGGATTAATTTGACATGCCAATGACCTTTTCAGTTACGCTTTTCCTGTTTTGTTTATTCTAAGGTAAATAAATATATTTCAAATATTTGGAGGATTCCAACCTTTATTTGGATTTGGGGAGAAAATTTGAAAAGGAAATCTGGAAAAAAATGCAACAATCCAAAAAAAGTCCTCTGTGTGTTGATAACTGCGTGAGTAAACATGGGCGAGACGAAAACTAATCTAGTCAAAAGAGTTTCTACGCAAATGGAATAATATTTTGAGAGAAAAGAAAATTTAACATTGTACCTCGCACGTTTTAACGAGCTTAGTTCTTTTGATAAGGCCCGCCATTAACGTGTACACTCGTTGATATTTCAATGGTATGCCCAGATCATATAGTTGTATAGATCGGAATTTTGATTAGATATAGGCCGTATAGATCTCCATATACTCATAACCACTCATGTGGTTATCAGGAGGAGTGAAAGTACGAGGAATAAAGGGTATATGTGTTTTGTACGCATTACAACTCTTTTCTCTAACATCATCATTTCTATTTTAGTAGACCATCATATTAGGTTTATGAGAGCTCTTTCCTTACAGTTGAATGCTTTATGCTAACACTTGAGCGTGAATAATAGTCGCTTTGAGATGGAACGATCAACAAGAGCCTCATGTAAATATGCCTACGTGTATCTGTATCCACATGAATTTTGGTACTTCACGTTTACACCCCCACGTAGACAAGCCAGTTTACCGACGCACAAACAAACTAAATGAGTTTACTATTACTGCACCAGGCGGCTTATTTACTTACACTGATGAATTGACGGGTAAATGGTTGTGGTTATGACGGTACGCGCGGTTTCAGAGTTAATGGCTGTTTGCAGTGTGTGTACTGTGTCATCATTTCATTATATCATCGTTTTTTGGTACAACAACTTATTCGAAATAGGGCTAGGTTAGGGAGTGGCAGTGGGGTGCAGCAGGGTTTTAGTACTGCAGTTTATCTGTTACGTATGAACTATCTTGCTGCATAACTTTTTAATTAACAAAACGGTTGTGTAAATGGAAATTACCCAAATGGAATTTTCGGTTTGGTGCAAGGCGCTCATTTTGGAGGGTTGTCGTGTCGTTTTGAGGGCAGGCATTAAGAAGGTGTTTATGAATTAATTTTTAACTAATTCTGCCTCGTAGTTAGGAGGGGAAAGGGAGCGGAGTGGAGGGGGAGGAAGGGAAAAGGCAGTAATTTTATTAGTGTGCAGGGCACGATTGCTGCGCAAGTTGGATAAAAATTAGAGCAGGAAAAAGTAGTAAAAGCGTAATTTTAAGGAAGTGCCATGTGTACAGGATCTAAAAAGCAAAAGTAATGGTACAGCAAAAACATGGCGTTACACAGACAAAACTTTTATTTTCGGTCGAAGAAGCCAATGACACGGGGGAAGAAGTCAAGTAAAGATGTGGAAAAAGGGTTTGTTCGGCGGTGGTACTTGGTTGGTTGTTGAGGTGGTGAAGGATAAAATTTACAGTGGCTGTGGTAGTAGTGGACACGTTTTTGTGGGAAACGGTTAGACCACATAAATTACAAGAAAAACATTGAGATAGCTGGAACAACTTGACCAAAAAAGTTAGGCTGCTATATACCGTGTTGCTTTCCAGAGGAGTAGTAGTGGTAGTGCAACGGCTGCTGCTGCTGCTGGACTACACAAACATTCAGGAAAGTGGTAGTAGGAGACATCAAGGAGGGGAGGGAGACATAAAAACTTTTAGAAAAATAACGGTTTCTTCATCAAGAGATGCTCATAAATTTGGAGGTTATATTTTTAAAAGAAAGCGTCAAGCGTTGTAAAACTAAGTAAAAAAGTGTGTTGTAACGCTCATCCTAATTTTCTTGGCTGTCCGCACTCCTCTCCTTTCCTGTCCCAGCAGCAGGGAAGAATGAAAAAACTTTACACAGGAAAAAACGAATTGTTTGTAACAAATGAGCAAGAACAAAAAAGAAAGTGTGAGAGAGAGAGAGAGAGAAAGTGTGTATATATGTGTGTTGTAGGATAGAGTATACAGTAAAATGAGTAAGGTGGTAGTAGTAGTAGTAATGGTAGTAGCAGTAGTACTGAAGCATTATAAGGAAGTTCCTGGTGTCTTCCTCTCCAGCTAATTTAATTATTTTGTGAGGACAGTTGAAAGTTGTTGATAGAAATTAGGTCATATACTTTTTTTCTCTTCCTTCCGTTTTACCACGTACACCAACAGCGCGAAAAACTTCATATCATGTTATGCTTTAATATCTTGATGAAGGAAAAATGTTAAAAATTTTGCCAAGTTAAAAGTTGAGCCCCTGCTGTGTCGTATCTGTACAAAAACAGTAACGATGATAAGAAACCACTTTCTCCAGTGTACGGTCAAGTTTTTCCCGTTTTCCGCAGTAGTTAAAAATAGCAGAACTAAGGAAGAGCGTAACTGGTAAAGAAACCCCTTTGGGAATTTGTCCGCTAACAACACTCTATTTTTGTAAAACGCGCGAGAAGATTTGTATTTTCCCGTTGTTTACCACTTTATCGTATCTATAAGTACTGCCGTACAATTAATGCGCTCATTTCTCGTTTCGACAAGGTGACAGGAAAGAAACCTAAAAAAATAGTTCCGTAATATATATACATAACTACATTGTAGACGCCCCTCAAAATGACATGTTTATGTCTACAGTAGTTACAAAAATAGTTGGTGAAACCGCCATACAAAATATGCAGTGCAGTTTGTGTCGTGCTTTAGTCACATCACTGATTATTAGATGAAGTATAAATAAAAATGACAAATAAATACCATTCATGGTGACAGTAGCACTACCACTACTAGCGGGCGGGCTTCTTATTGAGTCATAAGAGGAAGGCAGGTACACAACAATGTTATTATGTACTTCTCTAGTATTCCAAACACAAAACAAAATGTAATACATGTACAACGACGCGACGTAGGCAGTGTCACATTGAAAGGAATGTGGCTATAATTTCCCCCGAGTGCATTGAAATGGCGAGGATATCCGGTGAAAATGGATGGAGCAAACGAGACGAATGTCTAGCTCATTAAATTCCTTCTTCATGCCACCACCACGACATACAATGAAATAGCAAAACCTCCTATTGTTATTATTAATGATAATGATACATCATCAGTATTTAGTTGACAGCTGTAGTATATACGATTGAGCCAGAGAGAGAGAGAGAGAGAGGGAATGAGAGAGAGAGACAAAGCTGAGGGCGGATGCTCACAACAGGGAATTAAGAGTTCATTTCCCAGAGAACAATGGCGAAAATCGAAGTAGAAGAGTAGTTGTAGCAGCAATAAGTAGGCAGTTGGATAAATAATATTGTGAAAGGGACAAAAGTAAAAAGGAGTCGAAAAGAAAGTGAGAGGCATCTTCCTTTCTCCTTTAGCTCTCGCAGAAGAAAATGGCAAGACATACATGTGTTTCGGACGGAAACACATTTTTCATAGTCCAATGTGTTCGCCTCTCCTATTTTTTTCTTCGGTACTCGTTTTTTGTCATTTGGTGAAAGATGGAAGGAAATAAAAGAACGGCAGTGAGCTAGCACCGGCACCAGTAGTAGGAGTAGCAGCAGCTTCGAACGGATATATGGGCGCGTAGCGCGTATTTATGTGTTTGCTTTGCGTCTCCGTCATAAAAAAAACGGGAGAATGAATGGGAGGACGGAAAATCGGTAGGAGCACATTACAATTCCCAGTATTATATATATTATCCTTGTATGCGGCCGCTTGGCAGAAGGGTATTCAAAGCGAGAAATGTTGGAAATGAAAGCAATCCGCATTCCAATGAATGCATGGTGTCTTGTTTCACTTTACGGAGGAAGACGCATCGTGAGGAATATGACGTATTGTATACTTGTCAGGAGAGGAGATGCGCGGAATCCTTCACATGGTTTCATTAAATCTATGTCTCTATTGAAAATGAAAGGAATGTGCTCGGGGAGTGTGTTCTACTTTGCGCGATCCGTTATTGTATTATCATTTGAATATGTTTTATGATTGCCATTACTCCAATCTGAACTATATGATATGATAGTAGTAAGTGCTTATCGGGAGTAAGTGTGTCCTCTGTCGTGATTGTATATTGACTAGTTTATTATGCGAATGGGCAAAGAAAATTGTAGCAACGGCGGAGAAAGCGGATTTGACCTAATTTCGCGTATACATTCCATCTGGCTGATTCCCGTGTTACGCAAAGTACACCGGAGTGGGTTTGGTTGATGACACACCTCTTTACGCCAAGAGGGAAAATTAAAATTGGCTGTCATATAAGACCTGGCCTTTCACGGTTGGTTAAAGTTATTCAAAGTCAGGATCCTTGGGTCACGGATGTTTACCCTGAATTGCGCGAATGCTTCCTTCCTTTTATTACAGTGCATTTCTGCAGTGTTGTGTGTGTATACCACATCGTGCTGATAGAAACGGAGAGAGAGAAAAAAAACACACAAAGGGGAATATCACATGATCTTGTTTGTAATATGATAATACGTAATCCAGATGGCGATGAGACAGTGTACAAGGCTGAATACAACCGGGTCTCAAGCATACAAAATACCTTTTAAGCGCCAAATTATACTGCACGTTCCACCAAAAGAAACACTTGGTCAATTGTGGTCGAAACAAGCTGACTTTGTATTGCCACTTCGGAGAAAATGACGCCCTCCAGGTTGGAACGTAGTAGATCATTTCTAGGAGATCCACAATTTAAAATGACTGTCCTTGTAATAAGGACCTTATGTGAATCTAATGAAAAGCTTGTCAGTTTCATATATAAGCTTTATAACATCAGTATTCATTATTGTGCTTCTCCCCGTCCACTCTCACACGTAAAATCTGATACGCGCAACGTAACAAACAGCCCCAGTTACGCCGGTCATATGGTTAAGTAGGAGGCGCGCGCCTAGTAGACCTATAAACACCGTTAGGATGATATTTTAGAAAAGCTGTTTAGTAATCCCATTTGGTAAAAACTGCCTTCCCTATTTATACGAAGTGAAGCGCGTCTATGAGCACGTCACGTCCCTGTCAAAGGGACCAAATGAACAAAAAAGGAAAAGGTGCTTCGCTTCTCTGAAATAAGATCACTTTTGACTGCTGCCACAGTGGAGTCCGTATTGTGCATTTCTTGATGTAGCACATAAATATCTACTTTCACTAAAGCTTGTCAAGGTATTAGTGGCAGAGTTGTAAACGTGAGCCGGATAAAAGACGAAACTGGGTCAATACATTACATGTAGGTACACAACTACTTGGACATGTTTTTTTTCTCTCTCTTCGCCAGTCTAACTTACAACAATTCGTATAAATAAATACACCCAACAAGGAATTGTTTCTTTAAAAGTCCACTAAGGAAGGTAAAAAAATAGTATCTTTCATTTCACTTTGAGCCTATCCTTTCCCCCAGAAAAAAAATTACGTAATACAGAGCTCGGCTCAAGTAATATAAAAATATTTTTGTGTGTTTCGCCTTTATTCAACCTACATATTAGGACATATGATACAAGCGATATTGCCCTGTTGGCATTCTTTTTTTCAAAGACTTCTTGTTGTTCACTAGATTATTCGTGGGTACCTACCTACAAGCGTCTTTTGGCGAAGGGACGTTGTATTAAGGTCTACTACACATTGTACTCACTATTTTTGGTTTCTGGAGAAGTTGTCTTTTTATATGAGATATAATAAACGATAACGAAGCAACTGTGTGTAGCTTTTTTCGATACTGTTGGGGTAGAGGGGCCGGTGCGGCGCTGTTATTTAGAAACGAGGGAATTTTTCTTATAGGATACCAGAACTGGGAACAATTCCAAACCCATCATCTTCCAGTCGAGTCATGCCATTATTGCATGTCTTGTGGAATGATGTAGTTTATCATGAAAACGCATTCATACCAACACTACCCAAAAGAGAGAGAGAAAGAGAATGTAGAAAAAAGAGAGCCGCCATCATCACCACCACTAGCAATGCCACATACACCCAGCTTTTGTTGAAAAGGGAGCATGCGAACATCTTGTAGCGCTGTCATGCTATTTTGAAAGTATAGACAATTTTGTGGAACGTAAAAAGAATCAACTGTCGTGATTCTCTACATTGTTGTCCTACTTTCTAATATTTTTTATTTTTTTACAACCAAGAGGGAAAGAAGATTATAGAGACCATATATATATATATTTATATGTGAAAGTAAAAGTCTCTCTTGGTATTACTGTTTTCCCTTAATAATAAAAAAGGAGGCAGAACCACCACAAAAAATATTACATATTATGGTTACTTTGTATCGCAAAATCAGCGATAATGTTGTATTCTTCTCTGTACAACAAGGGATTTCATTTATATACTTTGTGTATTTCCCATTAAGAGTCCAGGATATTAAAAAGGGATCAAATTTTTCCTGTCTTCCGTCTTCGTAGAAGCTGTCTTGGGAAGAACACGATTTTAGATGTTGGGCTGTTGTTACTCCAACGGCGGAAGTGAAAGCACATATACATACACAAACATACACACACATGCTTTGTGTGTCTGTGTCTAGCTTACCCCACTTTGTAAGGAACCCTGGCGAATGGACACGGGATGTACATACGGCAAAGCACAAAAGTTATGTGTAACTCGCCATATTATCTACAATACACTTTATTTTTATCGTAAGGCATAATGAGAAATATAAACAGTTATATAGTTAAGAATAGAAACTTTACGAGAGTATTACACATGAATCGCCCATTTTCGATGGTTAAGTGCATATCGTCCAGAGGAGAAAGATTGATAGCAAACTTTTACAACAGGAAAGTATACGTGTGCTGTTCAATAAATATAATGCTACAGGATGATGATGATAATAATAATGCGCGCACGTATTATTGTACTAGAACGCTCTGGGAGAGTTCAGTAGCATACATTTTATACCAGAAACTCTGATATTTGTTGTGATACGCCCTATAAATATAGATACATGAATGCAGTACTATACTTCAACTTTGGTCGTAGGATCTGTCAACTCGAAACATGAAATGGATTTTTTCTTTTATTGATGAAGACAAAATTACAACGTTGCCCTGTCGAAAAAAAACTAGCAAACAACAAGCCTCATCATCATTCCTATGTTATTTAATATAAGTATACGTATAGAAATGGTGGCAGGAGAGAGGCAGACTTGGTTTACTTACGCACACTGCCTCCTCGCAACCTTATTTGCTCAAGTGGAGGAATGATGACCTTTCTTGGGCTTCACCAGCGGTGACTTATGGAGGTTTACATTGCGCTTTACAACTTACGTCATGTTTTCTCCTTGTATATATATACATTTTTTCTACAGAGACGACGTTTATTTGTCGTTTCCTGTTCTTTGCACCAATATTGCAACCTGCCACAACCACTCAATAACCCGGGTTGGAGTAAACAAGACAAGTCCGACGAGGGCACCTTGTTTCCCCTTCTTTTTTCTTTTTCCTAAAATTACTGCACGCTGAAAATTGTAAATAAGTATACGTTCCCGAGAGAAACCTGTCGTTTGCTTTCACTGTAACACACGCACCCAAAAATGATGACACTTCACTGGGGAAAATTATACAGTTTGGGATGTATGAAATTCCGTGTTGCGTATTATTGCATAATGTGCCTCATATTTGAATAAAGCTTTGAGTTGTTTTCAACACGTCCTTTCCCCGAATTTTAATAGCCGGTCATAGAGTATATCGAACAAAATGCACCCTATATTTAGTCAAAGTATACATCTCTCCTCTCTGGTAATTTTATTATTTACGTTATTTGCTTAACAGGCCCTTCATTTTCCAAATTGGGAGAAACCACAAAAAGAAAATTTTGCCAAGAAAAACTTCTTTTTATTCATTTATACACAAAAATTTACAGGAATTTATCTTCAGGTTGAAACTTCTCACAACTGAAATATATGAATGTATAATCGTCGTATTTACCAACGTGCGTGTTTGCATACGGGCTTAAATGGACGCGTTTCCTTCATTTGGATAAGTACTCTCTTGGAGTAGAACACACACTCGGATAAAAAAAACTAAAACTAACGGCATTTTCTTATTAGAGCAGAGAATCCACTCAACCACATAGATTTACATGTATACTTTGCTGCCGCGGCATTTATAGGGGGTACTTATTTAAACCTTTTTAAAAGTAATGCGCGCCGAGCTCTCATATACCGTAACATATGTAACCCTTTTGAAGGAAAATAAAAAGCATACAAATCATACAAACATTTTTACTACTGGGAAAACCCATATTTAGTAATAATAAAACGGAGTAAAAACAGCTTTCACCGAGGAGATGTTTTCGGTTTTCTGTGTTTGGTAGCTTACGGTTTATTACCCAGTGTGGTTTTCAAACGGCGGCGGCAGCTTAGTATATAAAAGCGCATAGTAAACAAGACCATCATCATCGAATGGAAACCGACATCATTACACAAACGGCTTAAACCCAACATGTCTAATATGGTCAGATCAGTACTAACCCGTCCACAACTTTCCCTATTGTCATCCGAAAAACTCGACGAATGGTGGTGTACCATACATTATGCATATTGCACCAGTCCAAACACTTATTTTAAATGCATACAAGCTATTTCCTTCATTCATTATAAATAAGAGAGAGAGAGTATGAAACCGTCACGCAATGAAAGAAGGGTATAAGCACCACTGTAAAATGATGGGTACTCTTTGTACTGCAGTTTGGAGTAATCGTCTCTGCCGAACCTGAGTAGGTACCAAGGAGCAACCACAAAGAGGGCTAAAGTGCTATTTACTCCGGTGGTAAAACTTTATTTCAAGCGAATTTCGAAAGGAGACATGTAATGCAGTAAATATGCAGTGTGTGTGTGTGTGTGTCTGTGTCTGTGTACATATGTAAGAGCGTATGCAAACTTCCCAACGCCGGACTATTATTACCTTCACTTGCTTATGACGACCAAAATGGAAAAGAGGCTGTGAGGCTCACAAATAACGTAATTTGCCAACCATGGACAATAAAAGTATCATAAAATATGGTTAATGCCATCACATTGATGAAATATTTAATTCTCTTTATTTGTCGTAAACCATATAAAAGGAATCGTAAAAGGATCTTCTATTTCAAAAATGAGTTCTGTGTCCGTAGTACAGCTTCTCCCGGGGAAATGGTGTGTATGTACTCTCGTGAAGGACACAGTGATAGTATTTTATCTTCTTTATATCTTCTTGTCACATGGTATACTTATCAGGATGTGGTAGGTACATGTATATATTTGTTTCGTTGCTTGCCACAAATAACTTGGCAAATGGGAAAACCTCGTTTTTATAATTGGTTTGATTTGTTTTTTATTTTTATTCCTGGCATCGGCGGAATATATGTTTGTCT
>JAHZNE010002613.1:0-23799 GCA_027744055.1 Callyntrura sp. NNG-2020 | reverse complement strand
TATCACACTGAATTGCACATTGCACATCATAATAATATTGGAGTCCTCTACCAAACAGTGAAATGTGATACCCGGCTTTTATGAGTGTATTGTTTATTAAACATCATTACAAAAATATTACAAATAACTACACCTGTAGATCGCAGTGTACAATCGCATTTCCACACTAATCAGATCATTACGGGAGAAAAGTATGCCACAGTGCTGTAAGTTCTTATTTGTTCTTATTATTATCACTGCAACACAACACATCGAAGCTTACGTGGGATTTGTTTTCTTCAGGGTTGTTTTTGTTAAAACCAGAACGCAAACTGCCAATTGGCAATGCTGAATGTCGGTAAGCAAACTTGGTACACAATTAGTTGTTGCTGTACACCTTTACGTCGTTCGGTCAAGGTCATTTTGTATAAAAGGTGTATATAGGCAAGTACATTTTGTTGGCATACCTGAATGCTGTAAACACCGACATCATCGTCACACCGCGAAAGGTGCTGTTTATACGTACAACCGTACAAGTGTAGTAATACAGGACGTTCGGAAGTTGTTAAGCCTGTCATAAATACATAACGTAAATGTGCGCCTGTTTGTAGAACAGCTCAGCACATTGAGATAAATATAAAGAGAACAAATAATCAAAATGACCTTACAGTTACAACGACGTTATCATCAGGTTTATGCATGCAAATGTTAACAAAAGTGTTAGTTATTATTTTTTATTTTTCGTGTTAGTGTGCATTTATTCGTCCTCCATCGTCATTTTTGCCATTCGTTCTCGTTCCGGCATTGCGATCTCTGTGCCTCAAGTTGTGGAAGGTTTTATTTTTATGGCTTAAACAGCGCATTTAGCAGTAATGCTTTTACTTTACGGTTTATACGTAATACTCTGGAGCTGCAAGTCCCACGTGTGCTGTTACAAATATCAGGCTCACGCTCATAAATTTTTCAAATAAATTGTAACTTGTAGAACGTAAAAACATTTTTATTTCATTTTCAAGCTGTAAAGCATTTTAAATGCTGCAAAATGGAAAGTTTTAACTCTGAACTTGCTGTGTTTTAGTAGTAGACCAACCGGAGTAAGCAACTTTCATGGGCAGAAATGGCAGTTAAGCTTTTGGAGTTAACATTTTTTTATATTTTAACTTGCGAATAGAAGGGTCACATGTACACATAGACAATAAAACGGAATTTCCATTATGGGCTTTCATTCCATATAACAGCCATAGAATACTCATACGACATATTATTTAACGGCCGTTTTATATTCTTTAGACAAAACATATAGCTTCCCATTTTTCTGCAGTCAGTTTCAATTATTTTCAATTACCTGACTATGACCGTCTACCTATGTATTTTATCCTGAGATATTTCACATTCTTTAGCACAGCCATGAAAGAGTGCAAAGTACATCAGTTCAGTGGAACCACGTTCTTAAGCCCACTCACTGCATCTATTCATTGCTTCTTGTTATGCACAACATGATGCACTTGTTGGTATGTTTGCCCTGCAAATCTCATTTTAGGTGCATTTTAAATATTGGCAAGTAGCCTTGGTGGGATTCCACTACAAAATTCTGCTATTACACGTCCTAGGCTTAAGAGCGTTTTTAAACATGATTATTTGAATCATAAAAGAGAAAATTATTGGGATCCACCCAAAGAAAAAGTTGGCATGTGATATGAGCCGGCTAGGTTAGGATGCCATTTCAACACCAGAAACGCTACCGGAAATCATATTGTATTTTACATCAGCATATTTCTTCATTCTACGTGACTTCAGACACAACGTGTTTTAAGTCTCTGTGACTAATCCCCATCTTTGCTCTACATTCAAGACGGCATAGGATAGACGGATGTTTGGATGCTTCATACTCATGTGGGCTGTAAGACTTTCCCCAGCCACAGTTAGAGAAAGAGAGAGAGAGGCAAGAGAGAGGATGTGTCGGGATCGGATTCCGACAGCTCCGAAGTGTGATGGTGACGTGTGTAAGGGTAAGGAAAGTCGGTTTGCTGACTGGTCGGAGCTGGTGGTGTGATGTGCTGAAAAAGTGATGATGTTCGTTTAGTCAATGGTTCAGCAAACCGGGTTTTCTTGCCTATAAATACAGCATATATAGGCACGGGACGTGTTTTTGCCTGCATGTTGCATGCATATTACATCAACATCTTGTATCATCGCACTAGTAGCTAAATGCGGCCGACCTGGTTATTGGCGACTTTATAGCTCAGTTGATAATCTTTAACATTTGTTGACAGAAGAACTGGCATGGCGCACAGAGCATACTTTGTATCTTGTATTATAGAAAAAATGAAATACACAAGTTCACACCTGCACTAGTATTACTATTACCCTACAAAATTCAACTTTGCTCTTTCGTTCGTTCGTTCCATGTACATTGCAAGGCAACGTGAGTAGTGGTGGACAAGACATTACTCCAACTGACATTTTAAACAGATCTAAGTATCAAATTTTGTAATGAAATGGCGCTAGGGATAATTTACATCTTTATTTTCATCGTTTGAACAAGTAATACAAGTTCAGAGCCACTGATACGCGACCATCCCTCCATCCATCATCATATTTCTACCTAACATACTCGTTTTAGTGTGTGGAAAGTTAGATTAGTGAATGTTCGTCATGTTCAATATCAACCAACTGACATTTTATGGTATCTTCATTTTTTAGAGGTCGTGCCCGCCCACACTATAATCTATGGATAGTGTATGTGTCCAGTAAAAGGTTACGTCGTTCAGTTTACAATTCCAGCATACAAATACAAACGTCATACTTTCACTAATACTAAAAGTGCTATCGCATCTGCTTTTAAAACAAACACTGTTTTTGCATGTCGTTCCGGTGAGTGATAGTGAAACTAAGCTCTAAGTTGTGAACTGTGTACCCAACTTTAATTGTTGACGGTATTGATAACGAGATAAGCGCATATATCCGGTGTTGTAATTGCGGCGTTGTGCACAAACTGGCTGAATAGGTAAAAAAAATAAACGAATAATTATGTACTATTTGCAGCCTTTTTAAACTGTTTAAGCTCGATGGGTAGCACTGTAAATAATCATTTTAGCAAGCGTTTCATACACTAGAGCAGTTTACTTTCTAAAAAGGGAAAGAAGGCAGTTCCTTTCATTCGGAACATCAGAGATGTTACATGCTATTCCTGACATCATCTATTAAAAAAACTTGTATCTGTTGTGTTAGGTTGTGTTATGTGATGGCTACTCAGTATTCCGTACCTCTAGCTATCTCATCTTTCATTTTTAATCATTGAAAAAATAAATCGTTGAATTTTAGCTACAAATGCTTGTTGGTTACAACCACATCGCAAGAATTATTTGTCAGTACCAGAAGTAGTTTAAGCAGTACTTTTCTTTCTGTACAAGCCGACGAGCGCAACAATATTTTTTTATGTATTTGATGAGTTGGTTGGCGAGATTTTGGCACAATCGCACGTAGAATTGCGGATGAATTGTAAAGGCGTGTATAATTATCGGTTGCATTATTTAATTATCACCGTCTCTCCAACAAAAACCTGTACTAGAAAACTCTAGAATTTATTTGATTAACCATTAGGGAATCAATGTAGTGTGACAAAATCGTGGTGACCTACATCATGGTTCATGAACTATGGTGTAGCGTATCACGCGTATTACGCTCTCGTAAATACCTGCATCAACAAATTCCCTATGCAGTAGTTAGTCTTCTTTAATGACTGTAATGGCACTTGGCACTTGTGTAGGGTCGCATGCAGTGATGCGGCACTCAAAGTAGCGCTGTAATTTGCTTAGTATTATTTGATAAAATAATTGAAAGATTCCATTGGAACCGACTTGCCTTTGTTGTTGGATTAACTGATATTAAATTTAGCATGTACAATGATTTCTGTCATTGGTATTTTTCTATTAAAATACTGAGACCATTGACTTTTTTCAAAAGGATGTGGATGCGATCAAGATCATCAAGATCAAACATAAAACGAAGAATGAGTAGGACCGGAAATTTGGATTGCAATTTAACAAGAATACCTTTAAATATTTTTGGATATATGGCATACATTTCAACTCAATGGTCATTTTTGGGTAGACCCATGCCACATGTTTTATCTATCAGTATATCTTGGTGTCATTTTTGTGTTATTCTCCATAACTTTCGTACTTATTCCAATGAAAACACGAGGTCGCAACATATAATATTCAATTATTATTAATTCAAGCGACTCACATTATATCCCTGTAAATAAGATTATATATATGGTACTCCTTTGATACAAGAAAAACTTCAAAAATGCATACAGCAACATGGCATTTTTGAGGTTCTAGGTCTTGTTCTCCATGAAATAGAAACTGTAAATAGAAACGAATGATAACTTGGAACGAGGGGAAAACTGTTATTTGAGGAAAGGTCTTTAATCATGATTATGATGATCGTCACACTTGAATCTTTGTCAGGCGTCACGAAATACAATGGTATATTATATGTAAAGCATACTGTACCGCTTAATTAATGGTAATCAAAAGGGAGAAAATCATCATGGAACATACATAACAACATACCTATCTAAATACATGCATAATGACGCATGACAGAGCTATAGCTGCATGCATTGGTACAGCTGGCAAATGGAAAGCTGAACGGTGGAGAACCGAGAACCGTTGTCACTGTTGACTGTCATATTACTACTGCTGGTCTGGTTTTTAGAGCTGCATTTACTGCTCCTCTGCCTGCACTACTTTTAATAAAAGTGCAGTTTTCTTATACAAACCTCGTTTTTATGGTTGAAAGGAAAATGAAACCATTAATAAATCATAAATAGGTCTAAATTGCTCTTGATCCGGATAATTGTGGTTTTAGCTTGCTCTTAACCTTTACATTGGCGATATGGCGTGGCCGAACATTTCCTTTATACTTTATACTTGAACATACAACTTTTAAATGGCTAATCTTTCCGTAAATTCAGTTTTGGTGGTGTACATTTATTTGTAGGAGTAATTTAAGCAAACTATAAACGCGGTGGAGTAAATGAGAATATATGTATGCGAAGAGTCTATTAGGAGCGTTTTTTCCTAATGGAGTATAAATGATTGTACAATGTACTTCTACTCATAAATTGTTTGTCTCTGTAGAAAAGAGGTTGGTTGTAGTCATAATGGTTATTTTTTTTAATCCCGAGCCACACTTTAAAATGATAATGATAGAACTGGCTAAAATAAGTGTAAAGATTCATGTGACAATTCATTAAAGAGATAAAATTTACGAATATAAATCAAATTACTATCTGTGAAGCATTGTGTCCATTTACTCAGCGTTCTTTGTCGTCTGTGACGTGTTAAAAAGTGATAATATGACAAGAAAATTGTTTACTGATCGTGATGCTCCAAAACAGGGATGCTTTGTCATTTCATGAACAAAAGAAAAAATTAACAGTCCATTACAATAGTCTATTAACAGTTTTTTATTATTGTGGTTGCGTACATAAAACGCATACATTTTGGCAGGAACTCAAAAGTATCTGAAAAATTGGACAAGATATCAAAATAAATGAACGTAGGTGACTTGCAGCCTAACCAATTGCGCAGTTGAGTTAAAAGCATTAACTAGTTAAATACACGTTCATTAATTATTTTCTGGATTGAGTCTGTTCGATTGAGAATAAAGTACTCTTCCAGCTCATTAATGGGTTGGGACGGGAACGGGAGCATACATCCTTGGTCACATTCCCATCACATAAAAGACGAACGAAAGGATTTCTTGTTGTTAATAGAATAATCACTTATCCAATCCAGCATACAACATATTTGACGCCCCTAATCCATTAGAAAACCTTTAGAGAATTCCTGACCAAGCGATTTCACTTTGCCTTTTTGTCTCACTTCTGGGAGCGTTTTAATGTCGTAATTTTGTATGTCGCTCTGTATAATAAAAATAAATAATAATTGCAATAATTAATAGGGTAAGGGATGAATACATATGCAAAGTGTATAGGAATGTAAATTTTTCTGTCCTATCTCACTTTACTGTGGTACGAAAGCAGACTTGTACTTATCAAAATGATTAATTCTATAGTCGACTGGTTCGTTAAACTATGCCAATAAAATTAATGCGCATATTGGGTTTTCACAATAATTGCAAAACGATTATGTTTTGGCTCCCATCGCGTTCTTCCCATCTTTCGTTGATTTGAATTTCTGGACTGCAGAACTACGTGCTTGTATAAAATCAAAATGCGCAATATTTCACAAATAGGCAGCTGCATAAGAATAAACTGCTTGTCTGTTTCTTTCCTTATCCTTCTTGTACGGACCAGAATAAAATTTATTTATGTCAGGCATTTCCCACTTGTAAATAAGCGTTCAAAGTTCAAATTTAAAAAAATATAAGTAGCCACAGTCTAAATCCCAATTGCAAATGCACAACGATTGCACAATTGCCAATACAATACAAGAACTGAAATAAATCAGATAAAATAGTAGGCTGTTAAACAATTTAATTTTTATTATATTTCGACAATGATTAATTAAAGATGAGGATTGGGAGTGCAGTGGTATATAAATTATTTCTAATTTTAAGACTGAACAACGTTCCAGGGAAACACTGTTTTATAATAGAAATCCCCATAAATTCTTCTCAATCGCACGGAAAATTGTAAGCATTATACCCGTCGCGTCAGTGTATATCAGCACTTGATACCCTGTGATATAGCTGGTTATATAATGGGCTGGAGGCAGTAATCCTCAAAAGGACGACTTATTTACTCGGGGGAAACATTTGCACGAGCGGCGGGATAATTACCGCTATCACTGGTTGCAAATCACTGAAACGCGTTCGCACACACACACATATTGCATGTTCATGTGCATTGACTTGACCTTGAATTCCTGCATGGCAGAGGATGTGATCCTTGTCCATTTTTGTTGCGCAGCGGTTCTAGCAGTAATTACATAATGTGTATGAGGAAAACACGTGCTCTATTGAAATACGACTTTATATCTACGCTACGTAGTATTTCCCCGTGAAACCGATGAAACCACGAATGCTTTCTTATGTATTACTTTAGAATATACATAAACATAAGTACATGTGACTCCTATGAGATAATTTCAATTGCGTGCTTTCCATTCCATCATAAACAATTTATGTCTGTTCATATTTCTTCATTGCTGAAATTTTGTGAAACTGAAAGTTCAAAGTTGCATGATTTGTAGAAACGAATTTAAAAGGCAATCTGACCAATACATTTTTTGTTAAAACTGGTTAAAACGAAATCATAGACAATTTGAATGAGGTTAACTAAACTGTTTGCAGTCTGTATTGGAACAGGTCCGCAACAGGTTCGCGTTCTGTCTAGACTATCTATCAAAATTCATTCGATTTATCAACAAACTATCATTTCTAAGAGGAGCTTGAAATATTTTTCTTTTAGTATGAATATGTAGTATGTATACCTAATACGGTATCGTATATCTTATCGTAATTTACTAAATGTATACCGTCTTGACTATATAATTAATTGAACTGGTATTTCTAATGCGCAAAGTTGGTTCCCAAAGTCGTTGCGCTCTGCCTACATGGCAGCCTTCCCATTTAGCACGCATCGTAATGCATGACGCTAGATAAAATTGAACACGTTTTCATGTGTATAGGTTCATTGACAATATCTTGTAAGTGATTTGATTGACCTTCCACTTTATGACTACTGGGATGTATGTATACAATTTTCAACTATAAAATCAGCGGCTTGCATATATTATATTCTGGCTTGTACCGCATTGTGTTTGACGGCATCAAGAGCATTTTACTGCATCCGACAAATAATCAACAGACAAGGCTTTACCCACGAATAACAATGACTTACTAAGCTGTTTATCGTTTACAGCATAATATGCTTCTGCGTCACTCATCGATGCCATTAATGTGGTGTGGATGGATATTTGGAAATACATGGAAAGTGTAAGATGATAACATAGTCAATACGGATATATCGCTTTCCCAGAAAATCGAATGAGTTTAGCATTTGGTTAATATTTTCAGAATAGCAACGAAGCTTCCAACTAGAGTTTTGTTGTTTTGCAAATAATTTTGCAAAAGTTTATGAGCAGTTGGAAATGCGAAGATTGGAACTATTAGACTATAGGAAAATAAACGAAAAGCTTTATATATGATCACGGAGTATCGTCATTTCGACGTTACACTCTTCCACCTCCCAACTGCACTTCCATTGTGGCACAATGTAAGCTCTTGCGCGGTGTTATATGAAAAATAGGTAAACCACTGACTCATCTACATCATCCCATGTACACATTACAAGTTTTATTCATCATCACATTGCTACCACCCACCCACTTTCATACAATTTACTGTTCATATCATAGAGTTTACAAAGGGAACGACAAGCAACGCTGTTATTTTTTGTTCACACTGCATTTTCCGTTGCATTAGAGGTGGTTGTTTTTTGAAAAGTTTGCATAAAGTGAGCAATGAGATCAAATTACGATACATCTGAAAGCATGGCAAAATGTCCGTGGAAAGCACAAGCATAAAATATAGACAAAATTTATACAGTTCACAACATTCCAAATATAAAATCAAATTATTGTATTAGACAAAACATAACAACCAGTCACGCACTCCTGGGTTCCGCGATTTCATCAGCAAAAATATTGTATCCTACGACATAGATGCCAAAGTAGTGCAGTACGAAATGGTGAATTTCATAAAATTTTCACTTACAAAGAAACAAAATATACGTCCGCCAGGTTCTGCCTAAAAGATCGTCGGCTTTTATAGTGGAAACAGTTCCTGGAACAATCTTTTGGTAATTAATGTGGTTGGAATTCTATTTTTTGTTTGTGCAGCATAATCCACACGTGAATGATAGTGATGTCATGGGGGAAATCTATGTTGTTGTTTCCTATATTATCTCCTTCTCATTACTTATGTTATCATCACATCTCGTGTCATCGTGTCCGTGCGTTTGGCCTTGTGTTTATATACAAAATTGATTTTTTGGCAATCTCCCCGTCTCATTTCACCCACCGAAACACAAACAACAGTTAACAACATACCATATGATAACATAAAATAACTATAATTCAATTACGGTCAGCGGTAACACCGATCTGTAATGCAATATGCAATACATATGCAAAATCAACATTCAGCCAGATAGTGCGTGTGCGTGGGTTATCTTTCATGAGGCAATCAATGTAATGTTGCTGACGATGTCTACTTTTTTAGACAGACACATATGGATGAACTGGATTGGTCGCTGCTTACTATCGCACGATGTTTTAGAAGGCACACTAGCTAGCTGCGCTGTAATAATATGAAAGCATCATGAACGACTAAAAAAGTAGTGAAGTAACAGAAGCACAGAAAGAGACAGGTGTTATGTTTGAATCTATTGTAATAAAGCAGCAAGCAGGCACGCAGCAGCAGCAGCACGTAAATAAATGAGAAAGGTAACAGAATTTGCAGAATACATGTATGGTAAAGTCTTACTCATTTTAGTTAACAATTTCTAGTTTTTTTTATGATGTCACGTTCACATAGTGTATATATATGGGCGTTTAATTAAACAAGTGGTTGTTTGTGATTGTGACTCTTGTGACTTTACGGCGATAACGGAAATATGCAGTGTAATCAGGATTTAATAATAATAATTGGTTGATTAGTTATCGAAAAGAAAGAAATAAAACGCTGTAGCAAAATCAGTAAGTAAAGTGAAATCGGCGGTGTTCTTTGAGGTTCTGTAATCCGTCGGCTGGCTGTGATCTGTCCTACTAATACTAATGCATTGGCATACTTGGTAGATTAAATTCAGAACAGACAAGAAAAGAAGTTAATGATAGCAATCACCGTATTTGCTATCTTATAAGGTTGAAAAACTGCGTATTATTATTTAATTTTTATGTCATATGTGTAGGATCGGTTTCTCAATGCTCAGAAATTTGACAATATTGGTTGATTGGTGAATGTTCACTGTGAAAGCGGAAAATTACAGTGACAGTTGATTGTAATTGGAACATTATGATTATGATAAGATAAATGATATTGTAATGTGTCCTTTGTGCCAGAATAACTGTTGGGCATATTTGTCATTTGTTATGACTAGTTATCTACACCACATTGCACATTACAATTGCAATCTGTTTACTATCAACTATTGTTGTTCTTTAATATTTCAGATACCGCAAATAATATTTTCTGGAGTCTGGAGTCTCTGCTAGCTAGTTGAATATTACTTCTTGGAGATTTATTTTAGAATCATTATGCGGACGATGTAATAAATATGATGTCTGATTATAAACATCGCTGATTGTGGAATTTGTGGGTACAAACATTACCAATCGTCTTACGAAGGAGGTTCATTATTCAAGCTGATACAATCGTTTCAACAGAGGAAAAAGACAGTCTGAGGAGTGTGAGGTTGGCTTTTGGCTGCAGAGTGCAATTTTCCCCGATTGTATTCACTAGCGCAAGCCACAATATTCCTTCCTAAACGTGTAAACAAAGAGGAGGACACTTCCTCAACACTCTGCAACCACGGCTCCAAACACGACAAAATTGGAAATGGCAAACACGCCAGGAATGGTTGTGTCCACAACCGCCGCCCGCAGTCCGACAGGGAATGGGGTGGTTATGATCCCAGAGGGGGAGGGAGCGGGAAATAAAATACCAGCAAATAAATCCAGTCAGAAATTAATGAATGAAGATTTTCTTCAAACTAGTTCAACTAGTGACAGCTTAGCGACAGCAAGTGGTGGGGGTGGGGGTGATAATTTAAGCTCGAGTGACGATAATACTACAGTATGCAGAAACCGAACTAAAGTTAGCAAAATGGAATGGATAACTGTGTTTATATTATTCTATGTTAATTTAATTAATTACATGGACCGCTTCACGCTAGCAGGTACGTTTTAAATATTTCCAGTTAATGTAAACATTTGTAACTTATGTATTTTTATATTGTATTGTAATGTTTACTTTGTAATGTCAACAATCCTTTAAGTGTAGCTTAATTTTTTGTCTTTCTTTTGGCTTTTAGGTGTTCTAGACGATGTTAAGAAAGCATTTGATATAGAAAAAAGTCAACAAGGGTTGCTTCAAACAGTATTTGTGATTAGCTATATGGTGTTCGCTCCAATTTTTGGGTATATGGGAGATAGATATTCCAGAAGAGTTATCATGGCTTTTGGGGTGCTTCTTTGGAGTATAACAACTCTAGCTGGATCGTTTATGGTATAATAATCACACAACAAATTGTAATTTTAAGTAGTCTCAAAAGTTTTAGTAATTAGGATACGTATACTTCATTGAATAATGGTAATAATTTTCATTCTGGGGTATGTTAAAACATTATAGCCAAGATTTTTTTGCAAAACACATGTCTTCCCTTGTCCTTTTAAGACAGATGAACACTATATATATTATACTTCCATAATGTTGTTTTTCAGAGGATTGGGTTACATCGTTGGAGCTCAAGCGGCTAAAATGGGCGGTGCATGGTATTGGTCCCTTCGGGTGACGCCGCTTTTAGGTGTAATTGCAGTGATATTTATATTATTCCTAATGGTTGACCCACCTCGCGGCGAGCGGGAGGGTTCAACATCATTACAAGCAACTTCATGGAAAGAAGATTTGATATACTTATGCAGGAAGTAAGTGCACACTGCCACTGTTGCCTACTTTTAAAATGCTCAAATTTTTAGAAATTTTGTGGTATTTATTAATTTTTTAAATTTAATTTTGAATAACAGTAAGAGCTTTATGTTATCAACTTTGGGATTTACTTGCGTCACTTTTGTAACTGGGGCATTGGCATGGTGGGGCCCCACATACATTTTCTATGGACTTCGTTTGCAGGAAAATGGAGGAGCTGAGAGTGAACAATCCACGTAAGATGGATGGAAACTTTTAGTTTTCTGTAGACGGTACACCTTTGTTTGCAACTGCAATAATTTTTATTTTATTGTAGCGTGTCATTTTACTTTGGTGTCATTACAATGGTATCTGGAATCATTGGAGTACCGTTGGGTGCCGTTGCGGCAACAAAACTACGAACCAGAAACTTGCGAGCAGATCCGTTGATATGTGCCTTTGGTCTATTGGTCAGCACTCCTTTTATATTTGGAGGAGCACTTCTTGCACAAACTAATGAACTGATGTGTTTCACCCTGATATTCTTTGGAGAAATATTTCTCAACTTAAACTGGTCAATTGTAGCTGACATGCTTTTGGTAAGCAAGATAATAAAACTAACTAACAGCACAAAATGTGGAGTCTGGAATTAATGGTTTCCTCTGTTTTGTTCTAGTATGTCGTTATTCCTACAAGAAGGTCCACTGCTGAGGCATTCCAGATATTGCTATCACATGCCCTTGGTGACGCCGGAAGTCCATATTTGATTGGTCAGATTGCAGATTTGGTTAAAGAATATCTAGCGGGGGAAGCGGCGAATACAACCGGTACAGCGACTTCACCGACTCTGCAGTTGCCAAATATGACGCAAACGGGAAATAACTCAACTGATCCACTAATTGAGTTTCAAAGTCTGCAATATTCGCTTTTTACAACTGTCTTTGTTCAAATCCTTGGTGGAATCTTTTTCCTCGCCACAGCATGGTACATCGTTGATGACAAAAAAGATTGCGATGGAATTATTTCGCAGTCGTCAGGTGAGTCAGTTTCCGAGTATCATCAGCATTCTGATGTTCCAACAGATAGTAATAACACAATAAATACGTCATTGGATAATTCAAGAGACCTTGTAAATATTACTTCACCTTCCTTTCCTTTAAATGATGAATGATTCGCCATCATAAAGTACAAAATGGGGGGTTATTTAATTTGACATGTTATGATGATATGACGTCTCATACCATATTCTTACTTAGTTAATAATGTACCTATTCTGTTGACTACTGTTCACGCTTGAATAACCATTCTTACTTGTAATTCTATGTAATTACTGGGCTAGATGCAAATATGTTTGAGCTTTCCCTTGCCTTTGTTGATCTATCCGTATTGCTTAATATTGTTCATTTTCATCGTTTTAACGTTACTTTTTTATACCTTTTTCTTGATAAGCTACTGAAATATGAATGATTGTTGTCTGCTTTGATGGTGAATGTTATTTTCTTATGATAAATCTGAAATATAGCATATATTTTTTCTAGCGTTTTAAAGTATGTGTGTGACTGCGTTGTGAGTTGTTCATTTTGTTTGTCTTTGTTATTAACTTTCGTTTTTTATATTCATATCGTTAACAGTCTGCTTTGGTTGTTTTCTTGTCCGCGTCGTTTTGCATTCATTTGTATTATATGTTCCAAGATCTTGACTTTTTAACATTTTTCGACCTAATTAAAAATCCCATTAAAACATTTCCTTTGATAATCCTAAAGTGATCCTGACCTTCTATTAAACTTTTATAAGCTTAATGAACATATCATTCTTAGTGAACATTTTTACCTTCCATCGTTGCATTCAGTATGTATGATGTATTGGTATAATTAGACTTTGAAAAGGAAGTGGAAATGAAATCAAGAAAGAATGCAGCCAAAACCGGGCAACCAAGTGACCAGGCGACAGATGTCAAATCTGGTGTTGGTCCACTTTTTAAAGTGACCCACACCCAGAATAATCCTGGTTCAGTTGAAAGTGGTTTAGAATTGGAGACACAGGTCGTAAGCACTAGTTTGTAAAAGTATACAGCTCCTCCGCCTCTCGCTCGTATGTAATTTCATCAGCCTGAATGATTGATTAAATGAATCCATTAATTTCAACATCTTCTCAGCCAGTAACGGTAATTAAGTTTTTATTAAACAAAGTAGAGTTTAGTAGAGTACGATTTTAACCGCTTGAAAAGATTGTGTGCCATGTGCATGTTGTATGAAACAAATGATAATTATTTAACCTGCTATTAACAAAATAGTTTTATGTATTGAGTTGGACTAATGTATTGATATAATTTTTATGCATTCGTTCACAATTTGCTATACAGATTTTTACGAAAGCTAATGCAACAGCTCTGCTTAAATACTCTCTCCTCTTTCTCTCTGCTCGTGATGCTCTTTAAAATATTTTGACCTTGCCAATGTGGCTTGATTTTGACTTGTTTAATTTGACTGTTCCGTGTTGTTTGTTATTAAAATGTTGATATTGTCTTCGTTTTAAATGACGTTATTTCATCGTAATTGAAAAGGGGATGATGGGGTTTGGGCTATTTATTTGGATGTATGTACTTGTGTAATATACGTTACCAATTTGTATATCAGCGATTTAAAAGTTGAATTGTCACCACCACAGCTTATGATGAGTCTGTGGCGTGGATAATGTTAAAAGGGAATTTTCGATTGTGCTCGGTAAAATGGCGTGGGTGAACCATATTAGTACAATGTATGGCACATGGTACACAAAACGGGGTTAACCTAATTTAAACGGAATGAATCTTTCAAATTTCATGGGAAATGAGTTTTAGCTTCCAATAATTACATATTAAAGGGTGTTGTATGATATGATTACTAATTTACGTTGTTATATAATGACTTTATTTCAGGTGGACAGTTAATGCAGGATGAAGCTTCTTCCTCTCAAACGGATGACGAAGACGAAGAAAGGCAAAGTCTTGGTCGACAACGTTCATCGTCTTCGTCGTATAGATAAAGCTCAATTAGTTTAGTTGTTATAATTTAAAAATATTATTTTGAAAGCTGTTTGAAAGCGAAGCTCATTTAATAGCAAATATTGTTTTAGTATTTTTCGTAGTTTGACGACAGCCATTGTTGTTCCAATGCTCCCATCTCCAACTTTGCTAAAATTTCAGTTATAGTTACGAAAAGACTTCCATACATTCGCATTCATACATAGGATTGATGCTCTAGCTCGAGAGCTCTTACTTGTTTTATGACTGATATATACAGTTTGAAAATATATCTTCAGACGCATTAGATGAGCCATCCATCATTGTTTATCGTTCGTCAACAATTTTGGGGCGATTAGTTGGATTTGGCTTTGCTATCGTTAGTTACCTTATACTGATGGTAAGCTATCTGCACTTTATGGCGACTGATCTCATTATTTTCTCAATTCTTCTTTCCTACTTATTTTTAATGTTTTGTACACGTGAACATGGGTACTGTCTCAAATATGCACTGTAATGTATCTGTATCGCTTTAACAAAATGCCACAACGCAAACTATCCGAGCCTTCAGAATATTCAAATAGGCGTATTTGTAGTAGGATTTATTTCAACTAATTGTAAGATACCTTTGCTTGAAATAACAACGATACTGTGTAGTGACACGTTCTAAAATCTAACATAATACTGCATCATCATATTTGCACGAACGAGTATAACCAAAAGGACGATCATTGTTGGAATTAGGAGCAGGAGCTAATTGTGTTAGAAGCCATTAATGTTTAATAATCATCACACGACCAATATAAAGTGTTATTAATTACGGCGTTTTAATTGGATGGATTATGTTTATTTGTCATTTCTGTTAACATTCAAGTACAAAGTGTGACCATAATACACAGTGGAAAGTAAAATTACAATTTACTCAATTATATTGCTGCTCTCTTTAAATGTTCTTGTTGTGCAACGACTGCTTTAAATAGGTGCTTTACATATTAAATGCAAATAAACTTGAATTAACCAGTGATACTGGGGGGTTTATAGACAATGAAATGGATATGACAAATAAGTTGTGTTGACGTAATGTGTAGCCGATCATGAACATATATACGATGAATAGAAAGAGGAAAGCCCATGGGCCAGACAATAAGTGTAACTATCATCACTACTGTTAATTAATTAATGCTGAAAGATTCAGTGACAAATGAAATTGAGGACTACTTTAGCTAGAAATGATATAAAACTAAACTTATGTTTTTTACGCAAAATTGGGCTACCAACCATCATATCCTTATAGGTGTTAAGTGACATCGTTTTCTAGACTTTGCTGCAGAGGAAAGAAGATAATACTAATGCAATGGATTGGTTGATATGATAAGCACTTACGGTAAACTCGTTTTCGAGTTCCCATCATTTTCATGAAAAAACTTGTCATCGATATCAAACTACGGGGTTGCCGGCCAGGAAAGAGGAATTGGGAAGACCAAAGACTGATAATCTATATTAATACTTTTTTGTTAAAGTGAACAGTAGTAAATATTTTTAGAGGTTACTTAAGCATTTTCAGAGGAATGCTAATAATTTGTTATATCTATTTAACATCAAAGATTATATATGAAACATAAAGTAAGTTTCTATTAGGCAACGTGTATTATGGCATAATGGATTAAAAAATATGCTACACCATAAAATGTTAAGCTATATATTACAATATTGTTGGAATAAACTGATAATTTATATTACTTAGTTAATAGTTACGTGGAGCTACGTTTAATTAAGAAAGCAATGCGACTATATTGAAAGCTTTAATTATCATTTTTTAAATCTTCATACTCGGGTGATCACCGACATAGCAAAATTTTGTTCTGTAACCCTGCCTAAGCAACTTTTCTTTACATCTTCCTGTCTGCCAGAGACAAACTGAAGTCGGTCTCTCAGGGGAAATTGACATTCAAATTGTTGCTTCCAATTTTCTCTAACCCCTTTAACTAGTTGGGAAAACAAACAAACTTAATTAAATTTAAAATGTCTTCAGAATTTTTTCCACAAAGTCCTTCCTGTCGCAAAATATGTTATTAGTTTTAAAAAACGGAGGTGCCAATGAAAAAAGATTTAGTTAAAATGATCGACCTAGGTATATGGTATTAACTGTAATGCTTGATTATATAGATATATTAACTTATGCAGCAAATGTCGGTAATAGTGAAAATCACTTCCTTTTATATTATAGGTTAGGACATAAAGATTACGTTGTAATCTGTATGACTTGTGTAGTTATGTAGCAGTAAAAACCTAATTGTAATGTTAAGGTTATGTTGCAAGAAAATGGTTTGTGGTGTGTTCGTATTTTATAAAATGTGAATTAAATTGGAAAATTGGTTGTTTTTAAGGTTTTGCTACGAGCATGGTATGATGAATTCAAAAATTATTAAAGACATTTCAAATTTGTTGTTTAATCAACTGTAATTGGTTCAAATTATCAAATTGACTCATTATATTTAAAAGATAAGATTGAAAACTATACTGCCTTGCGATGATAAAATTTCGTATGGTATGTACATTTTTGTGTAAACATTTTTACGAACACAATAAATAAAGAACGAATACCCTGGCGTAAACTTTGTTTGCGGATGCTAATTTTGCAATGATTGGATGTTTTAACATGTCTTATTGTCGGATATGATTATCTCCGTTGTTTCTTTCATCTGAATTTATTTTAATTTTTATATTGAAGCACACAAAACGGAAATTTAAAACAATGACATCATTGGGATGTATCAGAAAACTCTTTCAACTTTTGCATTTTGCCCATAAATCTTCATGCCGGTACATTCATGTATTCATCGTGCTAACTCGTGGCTAGTTAAATTTTTATTGTCAAATATATTATATAGACTTTTTGAAGCATGATTCCCACCCCCGTATGAATAACACGTGATACCCTATTTAAAAAAAACTAAACAATGACATGTCCCAAGTTAACAGGATACACATTTAAACACTGCAGTCTAGCAGGGGGTTGATTATGTAATGTATCTGAGGATTCCTTATCCTCTTTTCCATTTAAATATTTATACCAACTAATTTTTTGAAAACTATTAATGTTTTGATGCGGTAGCTCCAAGGTCAAAAGGGAAGAGACACGAAAAGGGAATGTTTAACATTTAACAAAAGTGACAAAACGTTCAACAATACATCTATCAAAGACACACAAATATATATATTTGTGTGCAGAAATGTAAGTACTATTATTAGGTACTTAGCTCTTTTATAGAACGCAAGAACTCATGCATATTCCTATGGTCATCACATCACAGAAGCAGGTAACATTATTTGCACGCCAGAACGAATGTAGGGGGGATAAGTCTTGGTCAATGGTAAGCACAAAAGCATATATATCATTATTAATAATAGTGACATACAACCAAACCAGCTATTTTATTTTGATTCTTCCTTGACAAAAAATACTTCCCCGCCTTAAAATTATTTTTAAACACCTGTGCACCCACGTCACAATTTTTTCTATTAAAAGCAGGGAAAATTAATTAATTTAAACCGCTACATCAACATTGTATTGACCGCAGCAGGAAACTTGATGCATTTGCTTAATACTGATACTGCACACTGCTGTAGGTTTGAGTGGTTTCGCCGTTGATTCGATGACTTTGATTAAAATTTAGCATACACGCCATAACATAAATGGTTTAATCTTTATTGTACTCCAGTGATTTTCCCTTATAAAGAGGAGTTGTCCAAGAATTGTGAAAATTTGTTCCTTGAAGTAATATATAGATGTAATAATCGGCCAGGCCTACATTAAATGCTTCCTGTCCTTTTTTGCTTTTTTATTTACTTCACAAAAATGTGTGACTAATATTTCGGGTGTTACACTAATTACTTGAATCAAACTAAAGTATAATATCACAACCTAACTAAATTATTTATCTACGTTGTTTATTTTCAGTCAGTTTAACTTAAGTTTCATTAAACTTTCTTTTGCTTTCAGAAATTTCATGGCAGAAATGCTGACATAATATGGTGATTTCGTGTGAAAGTGTAACAATTTTAATAATAAATGTAACTAATGCCATATATACAGCATAATAACTTTATGCACCTTTACACTTAATTCATTTTATTAGGTTTACAGTTTACGATAATGTAATATTTCTGTTCATACCATAGATAAATCAAGATGGGTAAAGATAATAATACCAATACTCCTAGAACTCGTTGATTTGCAAGGAAGCTAATGTTGGCATATTGTGACTATAGGTTGCACCTCGTAGCGATGATTTACAATTTTGGAGAAAAATGTGAAAATGATATTTTATGATATGATTTTTTAATATAAAAAAGAAATGGATTGCATATCATTTTTTATTGCTGCTGGGTACACTTTTTTTATTCTGAAAATGGAAATGAAAAAATTATAAGATGCGGCTGGCAAAGCTATGTATATTTGCTGTAGGAAGCAAATCTTCGTCCCAGTTCAGTTTTCAAAAGTACGACAACACCTCTTAAAGGTTAAAGGTATCATAGGAATATAAGCTTTATTTTTATTCGCCTTGAGATAAATATCAAAATATAGTAATCACACGGATTTTATTAATTAATTATTAGATTAATCTATCTGCCCGTTCGTATAACTTTTTACGCTACGCTAGCACGTTGTCTCACAACAAGTAAATTTCGAAATTCTGTTTTTACCAACCAGCAACGCAACCGATAACCATTCAACATAGCTCAAACAAGCTTAAATATACACACCTGAGGACAAATCCCTCCTGGGCCTGGGTTTCCTTTCAGAACTGCAGATCGTGCAAACTCCGTGGGGAGGCGTGAGATTATGCCAAACTTCTCTGAGGGATTAAGGATTTATAACCCACAAGAGTCACAAAATTTTGCTTTTGTTAATAATCATTATCCAGTACTTTTCACATATTTCGTCTAATATCGTATGAAAAAAACTATTAGGGTTTTCGTTGTCAATCAGGTAGTACATCAGCGTAAACCCTCCTTTTAGCGGCGTTGGATCCGCTGATGTAATACTAATTTGTGGCTGTACTCATTCCTAATTTTATGGCGAATCTAGTAAAAGTAAGAATGACTTTTGTGGTAATGACCAAAGTTTCTTCATGTTTGTTTTTACATTTGGGATAATAAATAGAAAGGGGATGATTGGTGATTTCACTAAAGCATGCGCTTAGTGTATAAGATGCCAGCTCGTTTAATCATTGTTTGAAACATCAACTGTGTGGAACATACTGATTCAAAATGTATGTCTCGTGAATTATGCAATTTAAGGTTGTTGTCTCATAAAATGCTAGCCAAATAAGTGCGAGGAACTTGCCAAACTTTATTTGATTGCTTAACATTGTTAACTGTTTGTCTTTCCCATGAAACATCTTGCGTGTTATGATGAATGACAGGAAAGGCAAAAGACGACAGGAGTAAAAAAAGAGGTATATGTGATAAAAAATGTCAGTAAATTAGCAAGCGAGGGAGTAGTAAGAGCCTTTGAAAAAAGTTACACAGCAGAATAAACTAATGAAAGAGTAAGTCATCAATCAGATCCTTCGTAATACTGAGATTACATGCACAGCAACAGCCCCATCTGATTTTATGCGCCTTACTAGTGCAAACTTGTCTTTATGTAACACGCAAAATAATAAATGGGCAATACTTTTTAAGGCACCCTCTTCATGCACTGACGAGAGCGATAATTTTTGACAATAGAAGGAGATAAAACATTTTATTTCATTATTTATTACAATATAATGATAGTTTTCTTTAAAGCAAATCGCATCTCTGAAGAAGAGATGAGGAATTAGGAATGGGGAGTAAAGTAGGTAAGATACCTACGTCAATTTTTATCGTCTTTTTTTCTTGCGATGCGATAAGGAATTAGCAAAGTAATGGAGTAGTTGACGGTAATAATAGGACCTGTCGAGCGGAAAACAAGTCGAACCAATGCGTCTGTTCGTAAACAAGAAGTTCAAAATTTCAATATGTACATATATATGTGTTCAATCCTCAGTGTTTTCTAGTGATGATGATGATGATGATAATGACGAAGATCTCTTGGCCCATATTAGCAGCAAAAAGCAAGTTGCGCGATTGTAAAATGCTTTTAGTGAAGAACGTTTATTAATTTTCTATGGTCGCCGTAGCCGTAAGTCGATGTATGTACGTAATAAGGAGAACTACGATGATATTATTTTGTGGGATTGAAATTGAAAACTTTTTTGGTGGGGTTCTTATGCGGTATATACACATATTTTCAATTACATATTGCACACGAATTTAATTTACTACTTTATTACATGTACATGGATAAGCTGTGCAATGCGATGTGTGTGTATGCTTTTATAAAATGATGAGCAACGGCAAGAGAGGTGCCCCTTGAAACAAGAGCGAAGAGAGCATCACACAATTTGAAAGATATTGAAAAAGCAATTGGGATTATACGACTAAAGTCAGAAAGCATAGTTTACAACATTTTTACAAGCTACGTATTCCATCGAAAGCAACAAGCCCCTATATAAATCTATTCAACTTGAGTAAACGGCGACATTATGAGATAATAAACGTCTTGTGCAAAAGATATAAAGCGTGACGCATTGCAAGCGGACACGACGTTATGCTTACGCTGCTGCCTGTTGCTGATCTCTTGAATGCAGGAGGAATGCTCTTTCGAACCTTCACCTGTGATATGAAATCGATACAGTGCTTGTTCTTGCTGTATTATTATTTCAACGGAATTTTTGGGTTTGGGAAGGAGTTGAAAGAAGGCATTGACTTGATGGGCTATTCACAATAGTGCAACATGACCAGTTGGCATTGTCATTGATCGCGGTCACTAGCTGGTTATCATTGCCGCCATGCAAATATATGATGTTAACATATAATAAAGTTGTAATTTCGGAGCCCTTGTTCAACATAGAGTCAAAACTTTTAAGGCCTTAGATTATAATATAATAATAATAATAATAATAATAATAACTGGTATAGAGTACTATTTTTTTTTACCGGAGAACATTCATAGACATTATCCCTTGTAAATTCCAAACGTGTCATTTTATGACGCGATGTAATAGCTGGATATTCAGATGGAGACCCTCAAAAGTTCTACGAAAGGCCTTTTCAAGTTCAAAATTTACTGAGGCTGCCTCCAGTAAATTTGACCTCATGCTTTTTGCTAAGTCGCCTTATAATTTGTCAGGATGGGCCAAGAGTGAAGTGAACACCAAGTGACATCAAAGTTTACTTACTTTTGTGTCGACAGTCGACGTAATTTGATGCAGTAAAGTGACAATTATAGCCACCAAAGTAATTCGGTGTGTGGTATCATATATATTGCCAGCACGCAAAACAATTCTGCAATACAACAACAATGTGCGTGTTGTGTGATGATAATAATCTGTGTTTAAGCCAACTCACAAGAAGCATACCGGCTTTGCTAAAATTCTTCACGGTTGGTGCTCAACCAAACTTAATGGTAATGGTAATAGTCTCAGCAAAATTGGTGTGTGATCTGCCGTAACTTTTTTACGACAACTATGATACCACTCTATAGTGTTTTAGTCCTGGCGACTTTATGGTATTGAACTAGTTCAATATGTTTTCATTTGACTACTACTAGTTTCAGTGCAAAAAAGTGAACCTCTATTGTGTATTTTGCTCATACAAATACCTATCTACATAAATTACGCATGACATCCCCCGAGATAATGCTAAAAATTTGCAATTTAGGCAAACCGAGGGGTACTTGGTAGTAGTGGACGGGATTGAGATGAGCACAATGTACTCACTACAAGAAATGAAGTAGCACAACATGAAAATGGGTAGGTGAATAAAGCTAATACACTGTTTTCTACGACGACATCGTGTATTAGCCACCGCCATCAGCTATAAGCTATATACTTCATTAACTATTACATCAACATAAAAACTGGTCTTTGCTAAAACGCGTTGGATATTTTTTCATTTTGTTGTTCACTTTGCAGGTCATTTGTGACGGCTGTAAGGATTCTATTGTAGTGAAGAAGGTGCATTTTAGTTTGTAGGTAAGATCATCATGATATGATCATTTAACATCATCATCGTCGTCAGCCAAGAGCGGTACAGTACACTCGTAATGCGTTCCCCAAAATGTACATCTTTTTACCATTGTTCAATGTCGTGTAGGCTTAAGTAAGGTTTAGAGTTTTTGGCAACGGCAACATTATACGTTTTAGGTTCACTCGTTACTTGTACTTGAAAGCATAATCATTGTCAGACTCAACTGTTAATTTCTAGAAGCGCGTGCGTGATGATGATAGTAAAGTAACTTGTGTAATTACTCGTGTAGTTGCAGTGTTTAGTAAACAGTGTCTTCATAAACCAAGGTTAACTTTGCCCAATTTGGCATTTGCTCCAGTCAGTAATCTACAGTCGTGAATTATCTTTGATAGGGGGTTAGTAAGTCTATTAAAAATATTGTTTTCCATTTCGTTGCTGTTGTTGTTGTTGTGTGTGCTCAATGTTCCACTGGAAATGTGACTTTTTGTCAGGTCTTTTAATTTCTGTGTCAGTTTGCAGTTGGGACAATTAACAGTTGCAGTGTGAAAATCGTCTCTGCTTACCACGGATCTGCTAACCAATTGAAGGATTATTTATTTTAAGGATTGGAAAGAAAAGGGTAAAACATTTTTTGCAACTCGTGTGTTATTATAATTACAACAAAAACTAAATGTCTTTTACCAGTTAAATATTCAAAAATCTGTATGCCAGTCGGGAAATAGTGAATAAGTCACCGTAATTTTTATTTGAAAATTTTGAAGAAATAGCTGTCCTGAAAAAATATTTATTGCATCTTTCGATTGTGCATGGAGTCGTCCGTCGAGTCACCAATGCAAATGTGCAATATATGCATCTACAATTTTACACATATTTGAACAATATCGGAGCATGACGGCAACGACGACGTCAACAACGATGAAGTTAAAGATAGGAAGCGATTGCACGCACTGCACCATTATTTTATGACGGGTACACGAAGGTGTTGCAAAATAGGGGAGGAATATAGTACATCTAACAATGTGTTGACGTGTTCTATAGATATTGTATTGATCAAGAAAAAGATTTTACAATTTTCGTTGTAAGCATTATTG
>JAHZNE010002612.1:1439-19790 GCA_027744055.1 Callyntrura sp. NNG-2020 | reverse complement strand
ATTTAACCAATTACAGCTCACCTCCTTAATTCATTATTGCTAACCAATTCATACAAATTAAATTTGATTCAGTTATCCTCATAACCTACTCAGTTAACACCATAGTTCACCAGCGACATCACTTTACATCTTATTTTACATCCATTGGCTACCCGAGCCTTCAAAATACGTTCTGTACAATTCCAAATCTATCAAAGGGAAAAGGGGAGTTTAAAATGTGAATACAAATAAAAACAATTGAACGACTTATCTACAGATGGTTTATATATTCGTCTAAGCAGATAAGTAGAATGAGACCATTTAAAAGCGTTGGCAGCTTCGTGACCTTTGTATTCTCTCATAAAGTAAAATTGTTGTCTAGACTCACTTCACTACTGAAAATTGGGTGACACAAGCATTCAGTTTACTTATCAGGAACTAAAATTTCCCTATATTCAAATGGGAGCTTAAATTAAATTGTGAATTACAAAAGTCTCGTTATAATGTTACATTTACATTTACGGGGAAGAACAACGATATCTATGAAGTGTGCTCTCTCTATTAAAGCACTTTACGTGTTTTCCAATAACAAAAACGCCATTTTATGTACCGTAATCATTAAGGAAGAAGTGATGGAAACAAAAAGATTTAAACTGACAAGAATTATATCAGGATACAGAATTTTATTCGTTTGAAATGGTCAATGTTATGCTAAACACAAACCGCCAAAAAAGGTTAGTTTTCGCAAAAAATTACTGCACTTGAGATCGCTTGCCATTATCATCTATTCCGTTGCTGAATTTTGCATCTTCAACCTATCGAAAGGACTTTAACAAAAAATTGTCTGGCTGGCGTCGAACTTCCAAAATATAGTTTTCACACATTACATATATGCGTAATTTTTTGATTACAAGTACTGTCTCTCTGGGACAATCGCATCCCGTGATTTTTTAAGTTTATAAGCACTAAATATGCAGAAACCTATATGTGCATTTATAATTTGTGTAACACGATGAATCTCCACTTGGTTTTAACACTTTTGTATTATTATTTTTCATTACATGACAACAAACAGCGGTGGTGTGTGGAAACAAAAAAATGCAGGTGCGGTTTTTAGTTTTCAAAGCAATTTGTGAACCTCTTTTAAACCTGTACGCTCGTATAAGGAAGGGTCCCTCAGCGAACGATAAATATCATAGCAGTGAAAGCACTTTTTTGTAGACATAGCAATTTGTTCAAGATAATTTGAAATATCCCAAGTCGACGTAATTGCTACTTTCATCGAGGAGACAGCTCGCAGATTTCAATCATAGGATGACCTTATTTTTGAAAACTCCCTTGAGACTAGAGATAACATAAAACACTAATTATTTTTGGCTCCGATTTTATTTTTAATTTTGCTTCCCACTAAAAAATTAAAGGATTCAATTTCTGCAATAAAAGCAACAAAACAACTTCAACAAACTTTTTCTTCCAATCCCCAATCTGACCCCTAACATTACCGTTACACTCTCGTTCCGCCTACCTTACTTTCCCCTTATATCCTATCATGACTCTTTCTCTTCTTATTCTCCTACCGCACCCTATACTAACCACTTTCTTTCCTACTGCAGTTGTTTGATTACATGCCCCCATGATAAGATGAGACTCCGTCTCTGTCGAAATAAAAAGAAGGGATTACCACACTTCCAGTTTGACGCCTGGGAGTACTTCAACTTTATACTTTTGCACACACTACAACTATTGTACACTTTTTTCGCTAGTTCCTACTGGAGTTTCTTTCGAATTTTTACGTACCAAACCAAATGGCAACCAACCTCGTATGTCTCTCTTGTACAGACCTGGCCTTACCGCAATTTCTAATTCTCAGAAAAAAACAAGACAAGAAAAATAAGGTTTTCTGACTTTTTTTACTATAGAGGTTTGTCCTCTGTTTTTTACCACATCCACACACACATACAATGCAAATAGGTGCGTCAACTACAAAACAGTCCAGCGAAGATGAAGGCTAAAGGGACTACAACAAGTGCTTGTGTTGTTGTTACTACTGCTACTTGCTTCAGCTAATAATGCCATCCAGCAAACCACACATACTCTTCCATTTCTGCGTTTTCCCAAACAAGAAGAGATTGAGGCTGAGGTTGCTCATCTAGAAAAAAATAAAATGGTTGTTGGCCAGAAGAGAATATAAAAAAGGCTTAGCATTCTCTAGAGGATCATGGATTCTTCTTTCGTTGGCGCATTTTCTCTAAAAAAACAACAGAAAATACAACGACATTCTCTACTCTTTGGGGTACTAGCAAATAGGTCAAGCTATAAGCCTCCTTATAACCACTTGCTTTCACCCAAAATATGAGGAGAAAAAAAATATGGTTAGCTAATCTAATGCAATACAGTTCCTCCAAATAATAAAACAACTTATGTGGGAGCGCGCTCAGAGCAATATGAAAAGTCAGTTGTCGTTTTTGCAATACTTTTATTCTAAAGACTGGTTGTCGCTGTGTTTGATCCAACCTATATATGTGCATACATTTCCAAAATAACGTCATTTTTCCTAATGGAAGTAAGTATTCGTTACAAATTTTTTTCTCTAACAAGTCTGCATATGCCTGTTAGCTCCTGGTTTAATATTAGTTTCTTCCCCCGCAGTTTCGTAATCCCGTTTTAATGGTGGTAAGAAATGAATAAGACTTTGGTGAAGTAAGTATCAAAGAATGTAGGAGTACACAAGCACATTTCGTAAATAGAAGGAGTACAAGTCCACGTAGCTTTACGCTCCTTCTTTTCTTTACTTAATTCCACTACTCCTTTCATTATTGTTGCTTCTTCTGACTGTAGTAGTAATTTTGGTCAGGCATGAGGCAAAAAAGAAATTAAAGTTAATGCGGGGTCATGATGATTCTGTTGTGATCAAATTCGTTACTACTCCATTTTTCTGGTTTATGGGATGCACTATGGCTTTCCTCGAAGATTTCAAAACTTTCTTCTTAAGGTGAATAAGGGACTATATAGGGTTGTTGGAGAGAATAAGATTATTACTATAATTCCACGGCAGGACTGCTTTATTGTACGTTGGGAGGTGGAAGCAAATAATTAAATTTGCTGGCCTGCTATTTTCCTTCTGCTGGCGTTTGGGAAAGACATTTTTAATTAATGTAATATAAAACGTCACCAGAGGAGCGGATAGTAATTTGTACGTGTCTAAATGTAATAACAAGGAGACACTTAAATAATTATGGCTGTGTGCGCGTCAGCTGCAGGTAAAAGAGATAATCTAGAGGTAAAATGGACCTCGTCGGACGGAGCTCTAGGGTCATAATTAAATTACAGGGACATGACAACTGCTAACATGAAAATTTTATTCCCGGGAACAAACATCAATTTAAGTGTGAACAAATTAATCTTTCCTTAACGAAATTGTTTTAGTCTGGGAATTTTACTGTGGCCGCTAATAATTGTGACTTTTACTTTGGAATTTATAATTTAGTTTCACTTAGCGCTACTTCTATGAATTTTAAATATTTTAGAAACTAGACAGTTGTAACATTTCATGGAGGGAGCATATACTCATTAGCTGTTAATTTTTATTCTCATCTCGTTGGTCGTCTCGTTTGTAGCCTTCCAACAGCTTCAATTGCTCCTGTTCTAATTTAAAAGCATAAAAATAAAAGCTCTTTCCATTTACCACTGCAACGAAAAACCTTGTATTTTTGAAAGTTTAGCATTACCAAGAAGATTGAGACAGGAATAATTAAATTCATTCTTCACTCGAATTCAACTTCAGCTTTTATATCACCGTTTTCGTGGTATTTTTCGTAAAAATTCTCTTGGAGAGTGGTTATAAAGCGGAAGAGGGAGAGAAAAAATTGAGCCAGAAAAAAACGATACAAATTATTATTGCTGGCAAAGAAACGAAAAGAGCGATAACATCCCTGTCGCTTTGTCGCTATGCTTCCATAGTGCCACATTATCCTACCACACAGCACTAGCAGCGGCAGCAGCAACAGTAGTAGCATGAAAGACTTAGGGACGACAAAAGACTGTAAAGATGAAAAAATGCTCATTTTTATCGTATTACCATCCTCCTTTTTCTCCATTCCTTTCACTCACGTCGTCCTCCACGTCGTCCCCAAAACGTTCTTTTAAAAATTTTCTCCTCCCTGTGCTCAGCCAGCAGTAGCAGTATCGTCATAAATATTTCTTCAGTCTGGTCAATTTGTATTTATATATACACACATGCACACACACACACACCCATTTCCAAAAAAAGTGTATACCACCCGTTATATAAGACGTAAGACAAAATCTAAAATGATACACACGAAGAAAAAAGTACTAAAAAGTATTCCCTTGTAGACGCCATATGTTTAGCCTAATTTGATTTGGACATTGGGGATTAGGATATTATCGTGAAAGCATAATAATAATAACTTTTCTTCCCTTCCATTTTTATTACTCCTATACTCCTACTGACTACACGTTTCTGCGGCTCGGTTGGTTGAGAAGGAGCAAAATCTATTCTTAATAGTATTATCCTTCATCCCATACGACGGCCATGCATGATGTAGGTACTTTCAAAGAAAATGAAGCCGTTGTTGTATGCGTCTCAGCTGTATTAAAACATGTATCTCTCTACAGACTTATTTCACTGCCATTTTTTATATTTTCATTGTTTCGCCAAGAGAAAAGGGAAGCCCTTTCATTTTTCTATTCAATACATTTCTCTTAATTCTTTTCCTTATCGCAAAAAAGTAATAAAAATAAAGGAAAAACGACTCACACTCACACTTCTTCATTCTTTCCTCTCTGTCGAGCAGCGAATTTGAGTAACTCAGTTGCCCATGTATTCAAAGCGGGGAGAAAAATGAATAACAATGAAATCATACACCCACATGAGCTCTTTCGTTTCATAATATTTCACCGTAATGATTCTCCTGCTCTCTGGAGTGATACAAATAAATACAGGCGACACAGTCTGGTTGCTTTGTAGGAGGTGCGTATATAAAAGTAGCCGTCGACGAGAGAAAAAAACTGTCCACCACGAGAAATGCTGCAGAGAAGGAGATATGCAGCTTCCATTCCTTGTTTTTAGACAGGAGTAAGAAATAATTCCTTATTGTGACAACATTTTACCACAACACGACTTGTATTCTTTAATGCCTTTTTACGATTGATGTAGCTTTATACTACGGGGGTCGTTCCATTTAAATTCGTGTTTGCATCCGCGTGACCATTGTACGTACCACGTTTGTCTGAACAGACCTCCGTCCATCTTTGCGGCACGATTTGGAGCCTTTCTGGTTGGGTGGACCACATATTTGGATTTTTAGGTTTTTGACACGTTTGTCCACTTGTCAGTTTGTATTTTCCAGGAATGGAGTGCAGTTTGTTCTAATCATGAGCACTATAGAAGCCCTAGCATTTTCAGTGGTAAGAGTATCCGAGTATGCGGGGAAATTGCTGGTGATTCCGGAAACCACTGTATACTCCTGCCTATATAGAGAATACTATACTACGCTGCAACTCTTTCTATGCTGCAACAATATTAAGCCATAAAGATTCCTAAAAAAAAGTGGGGAAAGCTCTTTTTATTGTTTATGTAGGCTGGGTACTTCTGCAGGACATAGTCATACTTGGAAATAAATTGCTGCAATAATTCGACTTTCCTGCCTTTCCATCAAAGCAGTAAGCCTATTAATGTACGACAAGTCTTATCACTAACAGCTTTCTCTTAAAATTGTCCTTTTGAAGTAAAATTTTGCTTTCTGTCGATCCCGTGAGTCACACTGAAAACTGAAGTCAAATCGCATGTATCTCAATCTTGCTGAAGATATGGAATTTTCTTCAAATAAAACCAAAATTGATGGTTCCAATGTCGGGTGGGGTGGAGGGCAAAAATAATATTGTAAATCAGATCTGACTATGAAAATTTTAAAAATCCCGCTAGAAAGACCATCCACTTTACGACTGTACCACAACAGTATCCGATACTACTACCTACATTATAATCTTCCGGTTGTTGAATGCATATGCACCGATAGAGTAGCTGAGGCTCAACCATATTTTTGTCACTGTCAGAATGGTATGGAATCTGTCTGATGTAATTGGTAACATTCGACGACGTGGTCATGCCGCTGACTTGACTTTTTTGCGTAACCCTGACGGCAAAGTGGAAGGAGCTTTTCATTTCATTACTACACACTCATACTCATCCTCTGTCTTCCGGAGAGAGCAGGAGGCTTTTCTACTAGACATTTTTTGGATTGGATAGACAAGACAGTGACCTGACAAGACAAGTAAAACTGTTACGAATAAGACGAGAAGGAGAAAAAAAATCAGTGAAAAAGAAAGTATAAATTCGTGATCTTCGTATTACTCACGATCTATCAACCCTTCTACCCAAAAAGAGGCAGGCAGAATAGAAGGAGAAAGGATAAGAGAGACTTTATTTCTTTTTTCTGTCTTTCTGCTTCAGTCCCATGTGGATTTTATATCCCTTATTCCATTCGTTCCCTTTCTATCCTTTTTTTCTCTCTCCCTTTCTGGGAGAATAACAGAACCACTAGAACTGAGAAGAAAGAAAAACGCCGGTTCATCCTCATCTTTAGTCGGCCACAGAAAAAAACAAGTCGATGAAGTAGTCGCATTGTGTGGTTTTCGAAGTAGTAGAAAAGATAGACGTGGGTGCTTGCGTGTATTGAGAGATTTTTATGAGAGTTTTGTTTCACGTCTCCTCCTTTGCTGCAAAGACGTGCTCCTGTAACACTAAAAATGAAAGAAGCCAGATGGCAGGGATGATGATGTGAGACGTGACTTGATGATGATGATGACGACGACGACAACGTGACAAGCGGCAGTAAGCAACATTTACAACGCGCTCTGATCATTGTATGCTATTAACAATATACCGAAAATATAAAGAACTACACGTGTTTATGAATATACTATTTTCCCCTGATAGGTAACATTAAGGAGATGGCTTTATCTGTAGAAAAAAAAGCCGAGTGTAGAATTAGTTGTGGTGTTGTTTTGGATAAATAGAAAAGAAAAAAAGTAAGTGTGGGCGAGAATTAATTTGATTTGATTACCGATAGTGGTGAGAACTGTTGTGGCGTAAATTAAGGCTCCTGCAAATTTCCACTGTGAACTAACAGCTTTTTGCGGCACAGATTTGAGAATTACCATCTCCAGAATACGAAAGTCGTCATGGGTAATGTTGTAGCGGTAGCTGAGCACTTGTTCCAAATCTGGGGATAGATAAAAACAAATAACATTTTAAATATCGGTTTCACGAAAACAATCACAAGCAGAGAGGAATACTACTACCCAGAGAACCAATTGTTCTCTGATGCCTTCTTATATTTCAAGAATCCACGGCGTGACGTACAAATGATATCTCATTTAATTACCACGTATCAATGATATTGAACAGAAAGATAACCAGAGTCGACTCTTGTACCTCTCTACTATGTATGGACATTCACCCACGTGTGTCTATAACGAGTCACAAGTGTAAAAATGACATTTTCTCACACTCAAAAGTAAATGAAATTATGTGATTGCTACAGAGAATGGGATAAAATTACCCAATCGTGGCTTGGCAACACTGGCCGTAAAAAGAAATGCGAATCGGATAACAGCTAGGGTAGGAGAGAGAAAATGGTATTGAATTTGGTAATAATGGTTCCACGTAGCAAATGTGTCTATCCAGCAGGCGGAATAGTATTGTTTATCCAATTTGCTGATGAAAACACCAATTAAATCTTTGAGCAAATAGTTGGCGCGACGAGCAGATCGTATCGCCATTAAAACTGAGTGAGAGCTATGTTGATTCTATACCGGTTTATGGCGCAAATACCCAGGCACACACCAGAAGACGACCAGAGGGAGAGAGAGAGACAACAACGAAAAGGGGGAATCGATATTGAAGTGATGATGATATAACTTTGTAAATGGTAATTTTCACCGAAAACATTTTCTTGCTTTCACATTTACCAGACGTCGTAGACACATTGGGCAAATGCTCGCGAAGAGGAAGAAACTGGCAAACGCAAGCAAGTCAGAGGGAGTCTGTTTTTGGCGAGATTTCACATTTAGATTTGCTCTTATGGACATTTGCTCCCCGATCTGCGCACGCACACACACAGCTATATATATTCCATATTACGTCTGTTGTGAGAATTAGACACAACCATTTCCCTCACAATTTTCCCTGCACACAAGCCAATTAAATCAAACCAAGTGCTTTTTAGTCTCTTGTTGTTGCATGTTTCATCCGAAAAGTGTTGTGCTTTTCTCCTGATTTTGCTGCTCCTACGATAAATTATACGGCAGCAGACATTTGAGTTGGAAACGCAAATACGGACACTAATAATAATGTTATTGTCGGCAACACAGCAGAACACTCAGCAAACACGTTCTTATGTAAATAGAGAAATTAAATAAATAGTAATATTGCAATAATATCTAACTAGCCCCCGCTCCTGCTCTGCAGCTTCAATGGCTAACGGTATGGCAGGATGGCTATATATAGCGATTCCAATTCCAAACGGTAAAATGGAAGCTAACCTTTTCTCATTTGCAAATCTGATTAAGATAAATGCTGACGTGGGTTGTAGTTTATCACGGTCCTTTGGTTTTGCCACAGGCCGCCTCCATAATATTTTCCCTAAAAATATATACCACCCGCCCCGGTACTACAAAATGGAAATTTTTTGCAGGGGCACCATTTTGTCAAAATGAGGTTTCCCCTATAAAGCTCGCCCTAAATGGGAATATATGTACATGTATGTGTCAATTTCAAATCCATTTTAAGGGAAATCTAACCCGCGTCCTTGATGCTTGTCCCTTTTCCTTTCTTGGCACGAAGGAGTCTCTCCTCTCCACCAGTAATTCCAGTAACATAATCATATATATTGCAAGTAATAATGATTACTCCAGGGAGAATTTCGCCTACACGAGCATACGTAGTTTCATCCTTATCATCATCATCATCATCCTCAACCTCCTCCTCCTCCAGCCAAACCCAACAAACAGCAGGAGCATCTAGTAGTATCAGGAGCAGCCCGTATACTTTTTTTACAAACGAAAACATCAACCAACAGAAAACTCTAGGCTTTTCCAAGTTTTCTGTTTCTAGACCGACGATGACTACTCGACTAGAATTTCAATTAAGAACCCCACCAGTTATAGAGGATGGGCACATGTTTTATATGGGAGGAAAAATGTATGTGCATGAATTTATCAAGGTATTTTACTCCGTAAAGCCTCCCGTCTTCATAGATATCCCGTAATATTTAACCGAACGTGTCAGAGAATTTCACCAGAAGGCTTGCTGTAAACAACACGTGTAAAGCATTCATTAAAGGATACCTACATGATTATTAAGTAAAAGTATGTAGATATATGACAAATTTCTTCAATCTTCTTTCTCAGGAATGATAATACTGCTGACGGCAGGGAACAAGAGAAGAGGGTATACTTTGTGTGTTTGTATGTGTGTGAGTGTGTACCTAACATATATGTATTTTATCTGGTGCACCGAAACGGAAATCTGATGATGAGAATGTGATGATGACTGCTGACTGTTTAGGACTTCCAACGACTACGCAAGTAACTGCGGGGAAGAGGATGATGGTGATGATTTAAACAAGACAGTAAGGTGCAGAGACACCCGTAATATAACATAGCATCTGCCACGGTTGTATAAGTCACACCAGGCGTTGATACGCTTTCTGTGCTCAACACTGTCGCTGATGATGACAAAAGCGAAGTGGTTTAGTAGAAGTAGGAAGGAGGCAAAGAAAGCAAGAGACTTTTTTCCTTTGGAGTGTTTCAATGATTAGAACTACACCGCGTAGTCGTTTTCTCCTGAAAGGAGTAGAGAAAAGGGGAACAGGGTGAAAGAAAAAGGGGGAAATTTTCTTTTTGTAAAATCCTTTCATTTTCCTCTTACTTTGTTTCCTTCTTCCTTTTCGTGCTTTTAAAATGTCCTGAGGCAAGCTAAATGACGCAATGGAAAGGAAGAAAGACGTTGTCAGGAGAGGAGGACGAAGGCGAAGTAGAAGCTCAAAAGGGAAAGTTAAGCTTGGCGAAAGTGTCTATATAATATCCCATGTTTAACTGCATCACCGTCATTTCTTATTTGTACAAATGTGAAGGCTTAAAGGTAGCAGTGGACGGTGGGTAGGTCGTAGTATGCTTGGGAAAAATGATAGAGAGTGACACTCGCTATTTCCGCAACATTTGTCTCAATTCCCTGCTTTCTGTTTTACAGGAAAAAATGAAGGGGAACGTTGGGACTCATTCCGTTGCCTTTCCCCAGTAATTTCCAAGGGATAAAGATGATGATGGCAGGAGAAGCGCACAGCAATAGAAATTTCATGGCAAGGCCTGAAGGCACTTTAAAGTGCGACGGAATCCGAAATAGATAAGGTACGTTTTGTGTACTTTGTTCCTTCTGCAGAAAAGTGTGTTGGTCTGTAGAGAGAGAGAACACGGTGTGTGGAGGCACCTAAATGAAAGAGACAGATGGGGATTCGCTTTCGCTTTCTGACGCTCTCACAATGAAAGAAGAGATACGACCTTTTGTGTAGAAATATAACATACTTTCGTGTGTGTGTGTGTGTGTGTGTGTGTGTGTGTGTATAGAGGTATGTTCCCAATTTTGTGAAAAGATAGCGTGTAGTAGAGCGACACAGAAAGGGAGAATCATGTTATCATCAACAAAACAACGTCATCATTTTGTACTTTTCTTTTCAGTCGGAGTAGTTGATCGTATAGAGAAGCACCCGGAGCAATTTTACTTTTCACAGAAAAAGGAAGAGACAAGGGATAATAATAAAAACGGATGTATGGATAGAAGTTTCTCGGAGCAGCAACAGTGCAGCGCTGTATATATAGTAGTACGTAAGTTGCAATCAGGGAGACGAGCAGTTGATGAAGTAAGATGAGGACAATTATGGTACTAAAAATGTTGAAATTTGAGGACCGAAATGGGCTGAAGTTGTATATAGCCACGATCAATCTTAGATACAGGTAGGTGAACAGTAATGACTGTTGGAAAATATCTGTTAGAAAAACGCTGCTGCAGTAATCAGTAGCTACGAGCTACGAGTTTCAGTAACTTTCTCCGGTACAATTTGCTTTTACCCGTTCGTTACCTTCAGGCTGTCAGGCAAAAAGCAACTTCTCGCGTTTCTCTGTTCCCCAAATCAACTTCAATGAAAATTATAAAATGAAGACTCGTCCATGAGGAACATAAAAGGTACCTGTTGTAGCCTGTAGCTCACATAACTAAAATACTTTCAGCTCTTTTGTGAAGCCTCCTCGTGTTGTTACTACTTCATGGTGATCACTTGACATTTGTGATCCTAAAGTCAAATAAAACGGAACAAAAAAAGCAATATAGGTAGCTGAGTGTGTATTATTAAACCTTTTGTATAATTCAAATTGCTTTTCAACCATTTTCCTCCACCATTTTACATTCCAAGGGAAATTTGATACGTTTCCATTATTGCCTATATTGAATTTTTTTCTCAGTAAAATACGTGGTAACACTTAGGCTACGCTATTTAGTAGTCTTCGTTTTTTATGGGTTCACAGTCACAATGCTGCTGTTAGCAACGAAAATAATACATGCCAGCTTAATTTTCCATTCTTAGTAAAGTCATTTCCGTCTTTTCTGCCCTATTTTAAGAATAAGTAAACGGAGATATTTGTTATGAAGCTGTAGCAAAATATGCGTACACTAATATTACAAAGATTTATTGGCTCAGAAGAAAGACATCACGAGGAAGATAGCAAATACTGTAATACTTATTATTTTTTTAAATCCATCACTGTCTGATGTTACTCTAATGCGTTAGAATATATTTCCCGCAAAAGACAAAAGAATCAAGAGATGGAGGATTTACTTCTTTTCAGATGGCCTTTCATGGACCTCATAATTTTCATACCAATAATCGTCCGCTAGCTAGTTTTTCAAATCATTTAATCTTTTAAATAATTTTTATTGTCACCGGTTTTAATGTTTTACACAAACTTAATTTATCATAAACATTGGTTACACACACAAAATTATAATGAATTCAAGTATCGTTTTATCATTTCACGGCAGGATAAAGCAGCTAATTAATTTTTTCATTGATTAAAACTTACTTTTTGGAATACAGTTTTGCTACTGTTAAGTTTGTGGCAACCGTGAAAATACGACGATATTTCCCGTAATACCATCAAATATATTTTATCTTTGATGATATATGCTTTAGTCTTCCCGGGAAAAGGTGAAAGCCTAATTAGAGATTATCACATAACAGCTTTGTTTGGTTTAACACCAATGAATTCGTTTGTTTTTTCCTTTGTTTTTGTGTTACAGAATTATAAAAGCCAGTGTTGTTTGTTTCTTTGTTCAAGCAGGGGTCTTTAAATATTATCAACAATCCACATTTTTTCGTTTTAATTTTTTATTTACTTTTGTTCATTAGTTTTTCCAAGTATTTTGCATTCCAAGTTCTAAAAGATCTAAATATCTTTAAATTTAAAAAACGTACGATTTTAATGAGGATCGATAAACGAAGGAATGAGTGTTAGTGAAAATGATAATAAATTTCCCATTTTAGTATTTTAATTTTCACTGAAATGTAGTTTCTAGTAGTAGTGAAATGTAGTAGTAGATATTTTTCTGTTTCTGCATCAATCGTTTTTGTCATGTCAATACGTCACGTCATATATATCACGTCATTCTTCTAATAAAAACTGAATTGGATAATTTTTAAGGTTGCTCTCATTTTAACCATTGCCCCATCGAAAAAAACACGCATATTGTTTAACTCACTGTACATAGGAAACGAACAAATCCACAGAAATTCACGTTCAAATTTTTATACCACATCTTTCTGTGAATGCAATGTATACATTTCCAATTAAATGAGTAAATGGCATTGATTCTAGCTATCTTTGCCAACAATTTTGCAAACTCAACAGGGAGTGATGAACTGATTCAATCAGAAAGAGTAACAACAGGTATACAAATCAAATTACCTGCTACAATTGATTACTGAACTCGCATTCTACGAAAGAAAATGCTGTCAGCAGCATGTGGTTGATTTTCTCAATTGGGCATGTTTGAAAGCACGAAATCATCATGAAACAGCCTTTCAACAAGAAACGGAAGTCGCATGACGTCAGCTAAAGATATGCCTAAAAAGAAACTTGAGCATAACAAAAAAACGCAAAAAAGGAAAAGCGTAATTGGTCCGAATGAAAAGTTGTAATGTATTATACGATATCAGTAAATGTACGAGCCATTAGGAGAAAAACGACAGTTGTGCTGACACAGAAGATAACCGTAGGATTACAAGTGTATTCAGTAGTATAATACTCTACTGTCATGTCAGTTGTACAAAATACTCCCGCAGTAGGTACACATGACATGCTGACATGTAGGTATCAATTTTAAGCATTAGCATTACTTTTATTAGGAAAAATGATCAAGACATCTCGGAAGCACGTAGAACATGACTATAACGAGGAAAGGGATGATTGATAAAACGATATTAAAGTTAAGTGATGCCATGACAGGGAGAGGCAAGAAAAGGAAACCTCTCTTCCTTCGATGTTCACTTCTCTATTCTGTTTGTGATAACACTGGAAGGGTTTCTCGAATGAAAATAATGGAGACTTCAGGAAATTGAGATTACGTTTAGAGGAACGAATCGAACGTAGACGCAGACACGAACCACCCCTCCTGCTGATGGTGATACTACAAGACAATAAGAGATCATGGCGTGTGGCCATTAGCGAACAAAATACAACTTTCACTTGACTTTAGTTGCTATTTCTCTTCTTTTCTTTTATCGCCAGTCTTGCCGTGCCTTTTAAATCAAAATGCTGATAAAATGTCAAGTGGTAAGGAGGAGAAGCACCGAAAGGCTAGCTGATCGGCTCCGACGCACAGTACAGGTTACTTGCTATACCAGGAGGACCATTTCACGTAAAATTAAATGAGATGGACGTGGATAGGGAAGATGAAAAGGTTAAGAGGAAGAGAAAAGTTGATGTTCTGGGATCATCCTCATCATTGTCTTATTGTTATATGTCAAAATTCATAGTATATTGAGATAGAGAGTGCACTATATTCTTCTATAAGCATTTCAGGTACAACGTACTCTACAGGCGGTACTTTCGTGGAAGGTTGTTCCGCCCTTAGAGAGAAGAAAGCGCAAGCGGATCCGTAATTTGCGTAAATCAAAAAAGAAGAGATAATGTCTGTTGTGACTCCTGATGTGAGCAGCAGTGAGCTTCAGTTGAGTAATAGTAATAACTGTTACGCTTCCAAGAGCTTTGCTATAACAGTTTACTGATACTGCCTTCTGAATTTAATGCTTGAACTGACCATAGTTTTCTCTGGGGTTCAATTCGGTTTTGTACATAACATGCACTTATCTATGTACGCACCTAGACATGTTCCCTACAAGTTAACGCGACATGCTTGTATGATTTTATGTTAACTGACCTACCGTTTGAGAAAGTACCCAATTGGTTATGTGTGGGTTCCATTACGTTAAAATGACAGGTTGATAATTTGACAGTTTTAAAGCGGTTACTGTTAGTTACCCATTTAAATGATAGAAAGTTTGACAAGTCTGTCAACTTGTCGGACCTGTGGTGTCACGAACTTCCACGCCATTTGGTAATAATTTTTTAAAAAGTTTAACTATAACGAGTTGGAAGATACGTATGTGGACTTCAGTAAGAAGCCTTCTTTACTGCAGCAGCAAATTTATTTTTTGGCAAAGCGTATGTATAACTATGAACTATATATGCAACTCGCGTGTTGAAAATCAGTAATGTCGATAATAACAAATTCGAGTTAGTTCTCCACTAACAACAGGCTACAGATCCGAGAATGTCACGAGAATTGTGCATAGCGACAAGCAATCTACTGCAACCGAAAAATTAGATTAACGCTGGTATTCTTCCTTTCCCCGTCACCGCACCGTGTAAAACATGTAATGCTCATTTCTCGGTAGTTTTAGTTTATCTCGTAGAATACAACGTTCTGTTTGGCCATTAGTCCAGCAGTAACCTATTATTTTTTGTTATCAAACAGTAAAAATTAGCTACCAAGTTGAGTGCAGCTTAATTACTCATTTTAAACCTCATGGATGTTCATTTGTGTATAACAAAAAAATTATTGAGTATTACATGATTATGTAAGTGCATTACATTTTTTACGTATGAAGTACGAACATTATATGTAACCCATGTTATGGAAGCCAAATTGAGTGAAAATTAACGTCACACAAAAAACGATTATTGTAGTTTATCATTCTTCTTCTTTAGCTACCTAGTATCATGTTCCTTTAAATTTATTGCAGTGTCATTAGTGGCCACATATAAGAGAGCAACAGGTTTGTTATGTTTTTAATCTCCAGGAAATTTTTAAATTAATATTTGAAATGAAACATGCAATTATGTTTGGGTCTCAAAACCCTTGTTATTGTTGCTGTCGACGCGTGTACATGAAACTTGCTATAATGAGCCTTGCATAATGCAATTAAAGCAAATTTATTTACATCCCGGCGACATGAGGCAACTCTTTTTTCCATAAATATGCAACTGTTATTTCCCAATTCTGTCAGTTTGTGCTAACAAGAATTTGTGAATACAACGCTGCATTCAACCATTTTAATAATTTACGATTCACTACTCTGAAAAATGCGGTCCAATCAATTACTGAGCACAGCATCGTGCTTATTTATTTTACTAGTATTATTGGAACAAGTGTTCCAGTCAGGTACTGTACAATTTGGATTACAAGTTGTATGACAACAGTTCGGAATTTAATAAAGCGTTTTTGTATATATTGGTATATGCCAAAATGCATAAATTTCTGAGACATAGTCATATTTTTGCGGCCCTTTTGTCTCCGTTTGATAATCATTTTAATTACTTCCAAAATACCTTCAAATATAGACACAGCCTCGGTTGACGTCCAAAGTGCACAATGCACCCTGGTACTACCTTACAACAGCTCGATTATTCCGGTTGTGACCAATGAAAGGACGAGAAGGAATTTAGTTCCTTTTGAAGACCAGGAATTACGGTACGTTCGATTCGCGAAAGACCACCAAGTTGAAATAAACTGTGAGAAAGGGCGCGTTGTCGAGGAAACAAAGCCGTACCCACGACGCTTAACTTGTGTACAAGGAGCAGCATTTCGGGTAAATATATTTTACTATTGTGTTTGCTTAAAAGAGGAAAAATGTGTCCTTTTTGTAAGTGGCTCGTTTGCCAACATTTTAGGATGAGGCTGAAGACTTAGTTGTGCTCCCAGACGGAATACAATGTTTGGGTTCCAAAAGGCCAACGCTGGCTATACGAAAGAAAGGAACATGCCCTATAGGTGGAACCAACTTTGACGTAAATTTCGTGAATGAGAGTCCACCGTAAGTTTTTTTTAAAGGGGAAAGACCTAACTATGTGTGCTTTGCTATTTAATAATTACTCACGACGACAAATCCGAAGCGCATAGTGACAAATTTAGGAAACGCAAGTACATCACGATCAAAACTTTTGTTCAAATCCGTCATCCAGTAAGCATAACGATAACATCTTCATTACTAAATTTACGTACAGTACATCGTATGTCGTCATGTCAATTTCTGGGTTCCCGTCCGTTATAACGGTAATTTGAACCCGCTCCCATATGTGTGTAATGTTTTGAAACCGTTGAAAAGCCTGCTTTGCCATGATGCAGTCCTAACAAGTTGACTTCCATTATTGAATTTGGCTTTGTGAATTACTCAAGGCGAAAATTCTACTCCAGCTGCGTTGATGAACAAACATCCGGAGCCTTATACAGTTCTAGTTACATAGACGGCAAAAGCTTTGCCGAAGGGGCAGATGAAACTTCGGGAAACAGACCAGATTTTAGAGGACAGGAATTTTATCCTTTTGGTATCAAAGACGCATACAAGTGGACGAATGCACGCGCACACCTCACAGAGTTGGTTTGTAATAACATATTTTAATATACATATTATTTTCTAAATTTCACGCTGGTTTAAATTTAACGCTGTATTGCTTCATATGAACACAGCTTGGCTCCGAGGATATTGTAGACGAATACTTCCCAAGCCAAAAGTACAGATTTTCTAGAGGTCACTTATTTCCGAATGGAGATCCAATTAAACGATTTGAAAAACAAGCGACCTTTTACTACGTAAATACAGTACCCCAGTGGCAGCTATTAAATGCAGGAAACTGGGCTGTATGTGTTAAATATATATTGTTACCATGTTTATATATCACACATTCTTGTGGTTCTGCCTACTTCAGCATAATATTTAATGTTTGCTGCTACAATAGAGATTGGAGCAAGATGTTCGGGTCCTTGCAAAAGACTTGGAAACAACGTTGAAAGTTGTGACGGGATCGTACAACGTTACTACTTTACCGGACGAAAATAATAATAACGTTGAGATATGGCTTGCTCGTGATGACGAAGGAAATTTGCAATTACCTGTGCCCAGGTAAATATTATTAGAAAATGCAGCGTCATTTTATATGTAATTTAAGTTCACACAAGTGGCAAGAAACTGCACAGTTGATTAGTAACAAAAATTAATGACCCACTTTGCCGTGAGGAACAACACATTTATTCTTTGGTAAAGTGGCACAAGTTTCTTAAAATTTAGGCTTGTGTGGAAAGTTGTCCATGATCCTGCCAGGAGTGCAGCCGTCGCCGTTGTACAAGTAAATAATCCTTGGGTATTCGACCCAGAAAACGACAAGGTATGTAAGGATGTTTGTGGCAACCTGAAATGGTTGAAGTCGTTGAAGGCAGCCAGTCGTCATTCCGAACGCAAAGGGTACACGTATTGTTGCGATGTTAATGAGTTACGCAAAGTGATTCCGTACATACCTGAAATACAGTACGACAATTTACTGGAAGGATAAATTAATATCAGGCAACAAGTGCAAATAAGGGTTTATGGTAATGACGACATTGAGGTCTACTTGTTTGTATAAAGCAACAAGTTAGATATACATATATAATTTATCGTTATAATTACGATTATACCTAATCGCATAATAAATGCAACAGCGACAATTACGGCTTTTCATTCTTCGTTTTTCAATTGGTTTTCTTCTTGACTGTGACCCACTCAAAGTACCTAACATACATTGAAAAGAAATGCTAAATTCATCTTCTCTTACATATCACAATGTAAAAAGTAAAAGTTAATTTCCCAGTAGCACATTCTTTTGAACATCTATAGTATGTTTGCTTCCCAATATAGATAAGCGCATATGATCATGCTGCACTTGTATGTATCTAACGAAGAGATCAAGTTAAAAAGTAAA
>JAHZNE010002611.1:0-13936 GCA_027744055.1 Callyntrura sp. NNG-2020 | reverse complement strand
CGAAGTGGGGTACCCAACCATTTTTATATTGTGTCATATAGTTAGTACACTGAAGTCTCGTCTTCTCCTTCACTGGAGCAGAGAAATAGCAACAGTAATAATAGTAATAATAACCTTCTAATATAGACCTAAAATCTGATAGTGAGTACAGCATGTAATACGCTTTCATTTTTACGAGGAGCAAGTGTAATACCTTACGTCAAAATTTCAGAATTCCTCTTACGACTACCGCACTTACGTCCTGCCACCAGGCACATAACTTATTTTCAGTTTCTTTCAGCTTGGAGGAGTTGGCTCTTTGGGAACTGTGTAAGCCTTCCCGAGGAAGTGACTAGTAAAAAGTATAGCATATGTGTGAGACAGATAGATAGTATATATTAAGTGTGTTTTTATTTCACAACAATGCCGACAAATCGCCATCATGTATTTTTCATGATCGGGGCAATGGGGAAAATACGTTTCCGTATTCTTTTTACGAAAAAAAATTTCATCATTTTTATTATTTGATGGCAAGTCATTGTCATCATCAGCAAGGCAGTTTAGAGTAAATGTATCACCGTATTTGTTTCCAGTACTCTGCACGAAATCAGCACAACGTTCTTTCGGCTGTGTTAACTATCAGCTTGCTGATAAAGTAATTCATAAAAATGAAATCATTTCGCGTTTTCATTCCCACTTCGGAAATGACTTTTGTTCATTTCCACTACAATTAAAGGAAGTGGAAAGAGAAGCGTGAATGAGGAGGTTTTATTATTATTTTTGGGCTTGAAGCAGGACGTGTGTGGTGATTACGTTGGATGACGCCAACGACAACCCACTCTTCTCCGTCATCCTTTTTTATTTATTTTTTTGCCTCTTGTCTCAAACAGTAAATATACATGGGAGGATGAGGATGTCTTCCATCATCCTATCTGACTTTCCCAAAAACATTCTTTCCTGCAAGAAAACTTGGCCCGACACAATATGTGACGGGGTCTAGCCAGTCGATTTAGTTTGAACATTACTGAGACTAACCATTTGCCGTGAAACAAACAGAAAAAAAGTTTGCTCTTTAGAGTTTTATAACGACAGATTTTAATACAAATTTTAAATTTTGATGCCTATTGTGATTAATCACTCTTGATAAACTGAAGACCTATAACCTATCAAGCAAGACTTTTTTGTTAAATATTACTTGGTCCAAGGCACACACAGTATGTTAATTCCAGAGGCCCATTTTCAAATATGGAGAATAATTTTATCTGTATATTGCAATAAAATGTCTCCCTTAATTAACATATGCGCGGCATGAAAATTGAAACTTTTCCCATCTGGTTATTAATAACTCCGGACGGAGATATACTGTAGAAACGGGCAAACAATGTTAGTTCCAAGTTTCCTTTGATTCTGATGCCGAATATTCGGCTACGGCTTGCAGACAATCATTATAGTTGATAGTAATATTTGGTCGTTGGCTCTAATGATAACTGAAGCTGCTAGTACTAGCAAACTACCAATGACTCATTCTGGCAGTATTAACCTTCCTTCCGCTAAGTCTTATGTATATGCCTCGAGACTGGCAAAATAATTATGTATCATGTAGTGTAGGTAGTATATTTGGGTCCCCCTTCGTTTCCTCTCTTGACTTCTCTCGGAGAGTTTATCAATTCAGAACAACATAATACTATTTCAGATTGCCATTTTACCTTACAACCAATTACCGGCTGGAAATGAAAGTAAAAAAGCAAGAGTCATGCAACATACTGCGAAGTTGTACTCCTGTTGTTACAAACACAAAACTTTTGGATTCTTCAAAAGAGTCAATCTCCGGTTTTCAATTTAATTCCGATTCACATGAAGTAAGACTTACGTTTGGCTCACCGTACACTGTATTACTGCGTGGAAGCGAAACATTGCTGTTTTTAACAATGTCCGTTCCTTTTCAGAGAACTAACTATTGAACCTGTCATAATGTACATGTCAACCCATAGTAGAAAGGAAGCGCGACAAAATAACACAAAAATTGTATAAATAAAATTCTAAAATAATGTTCAATCAGCAGTAGCATAAAAAACTAATTATTATTTTTCTCATTCTCGTATAAATGAGACTTATACAAAATCTGCTGTAGTAATATTTCTGCTTTGCTCGTTACATCTGATCTAGCTTTACAAGCGTCACTTTTTGAAAGACATAATATGAATGAGAATGAACTTTTAAATGTAGTCAAACAATTGTTGTTACAAAAACCATTTCTGGAGAAACAGTTACACAGACAAACAGTATGTTTATGACGAACTGACAAACATTGTTAGCGCTACTGTAAACTACTAGGAAATAAAAAGTCAACACAGCTACAATTTCTTCGTTTCATTTTGTTTTGACTATTGTCAAAAATGACGCAAACTACCAATAGGGCAACGGTACGGCATTTTTATCAAAATCGTTACGCTTACTTTCAGTCTCTGTTCCATTATAATAAAAGTGTTACATCGCTTAGCTCACCGCTTGTTTTTCATTTTCCCTAATCCAAATGGAACACCAGATTTGAGAAATGAGGACGATATTATTCCAAATTTCCGCGTTACTCAAATACATTGTTTGTTTGTAGTTCCAACATGATTTTCATTTAAATCCGTTTGAGCTGTCGATGAGTTTTGGAAATGTCAAACGCTTGTTTGTTTATCATTTTGGCGCCTGTGTCTATAGCATTTTCCCACCGTCCACGAATTTAGAATTATAATGCGAGCATATCCTATAACAGGCAAAAGTGGAGTCCGCGTCGTAGGATTACAGAAATATTTATGCTAAGTAGCACCATTACATTTGTTTTATTCAACACAAATTCTGCGAAAATGTTCCCCCATGCTGGCACTTATCAATCGGTACCCAAATGTGCGCGGTAACTCGTTTTTCACTTTTAATATGCTAACAGAAGCTGAAATGCTTTATTTCATTTATCGCCAAGGACACAAAAGCATGCATAATGAAGTAGTTTTTCCACCACACTGTTACTATCATGCATGAGTCACATATATACCAATCCAACATGCACCTTACTTTATCTGGTAGATACACCTACGCAATTTACAATCCATAATAAAATGTTTTATTTTCTTTCAGCACGCTGTCTATATTAAGCAGGCATACTTTATCGCTGGGAACGTGCGTCACTAATGTGCCTCATTTATAAACTAGCTTACCTATATGGGCTGCAGACTGCAGACACAAGAAGGATTATCGTTTGTAGTTTGTATTTATCATTTTTTTATATTATTTTCCTTTCAAACCTTTAAGAATCTCTTGTAAAACGACAAATTGAAGGGTCTCCTTTTCTTTTCTTGACAAATGGTATAATTACCATTATCTTGCTTGTTTGCTAAAAAAATTTGCGTTTGTACTCCCATGGAAGTTGAAATTGGAGAAAAGAAACTCAAATTTCAGCTTTCGTAGAACCCTTACACAACTTCGTCGCAATCATGATCAAGTAATGCTTAGATTTGCACCGATGGAATCGTAAACAAAGTAGGAGTATTGTGGTTGGTTTGAAGATTGTAAGACAAAATCGCAAATACGGGTCTCTACTTTCTACAAACGCCCCAATGTAGCAAATGCAATCGAAAAAAGGAAGCAGATCTAATAAGTGAAACTTTAAAGACACTTTGGTCGGTTCTCCTTCACATAAAAATACAAACGAGTAAAGGAAATCGAAAGGGTGGTATTTTATTTCACCTTTTGTTCATTTGTTCTTTTCTTCTTATGAAGAATGAAGACAAAAGTTACAATAGTCACTACTAGAAGCATACTACACGCACTTCACAAATAATAATACACGTTGCCAAATCAAAAAAGCAAACACAATATGAATTTCAACAATGCTTAGTTTGTCGATAAATGTGTAATCAATCCGAATTCAACATCCTTTGTCTCCTTATCTCAAAGAAACTTCTTTCTAAAAACCTTTCTCCCCGAAAGAAAACCGCGTGTGATGATAAGGAAAAGCGTGCTTACAAAAAACAAGCAATTGGATAAAATATCTAGATATCTCGGTGTCTGTCGGCGTGCCTCAAACAAGCGTAACGGGGCTTTCCCATGATGCTGCATAATTTAATTGTATGTCTGGAGCAATCATCCAGCTCGAATGTCAATGTTCACGTTCCTTAGAGTATAAAGTGGCAGGGTGGTGGATTGATTGGAAGGAGATAATTTGACTGGCTTAACTTTTGTGTCAATGTGAAACGTAAGAATAATGATGCGATAAAAATAATTCTGGTATTACATAGAAAGACTATTATGCGCTCCTCTTTGCCCTTTTGCAGACAGCATTGCAATTAATTAAGTATATCTATTTCTCTTTCTACAACAAATAAATGCTACGTATCTATCTAGCCGCTTAAACTCTAATAATCTGAGAAAATAAGTGAATTAGACTCTTACCTTCCGACCCATACCCATCAAAGAGGAAGGGAGGTACGGCTTTCGCGCACTGAAAAAGGAATAGAAGACCCAGAATGGTTCCCAACACTTGATTTGAATTCATTGTTGTTGCAATTCTTTTTCTCTTTTTCCTCGATCTGCCAAAAATGTGTTCGTCTTAGAGTGGTCGCTTTCCTCAGCACAGAGCAGTTACGGCAATACCAGAGCAGTAGAAAAAAGCTGACGGGAGAAGAGATGCAGTGGCGGACTATTACAGAAACGTGAATACGATGGCGATAAAAACGCGTTGATCCTGCACAGTGTCTTGATTATATTGTCGTATTTTTTCTCATTGGTGATCTCTTGGATTGACCAGACAATTTCGTAACCTTCTAATAAAGGGAAACGGAAGCCTTTGTTACTTGTTTGATTCAATGTCGCTAGTTAAATGTAACTTGTCCTTGGAATTCTCTAGTACTATTCGTATTCTGTGGATTTGCAGCTTTCCCCCAAAAAAATGCAAATACCAGCTTATAGTGTTGTCTCGTATTAGCCAATTTTTAATACTAACACTTATCTCTGCTTCAGCCCTGCTCAGCCTTTTATATCAATCCGGTTGCTTTAATTCAATTTTTTATCTCGGGTATATTTGAACAAAGATATACTTTTTTGGCACGTTCAATTTTTCCGTACGGATAAACTTTTGCTTTTAGAGATAGAGTAGATACTCTGTGTACTGCTTCTTTTACTCCTACAAATTTCTCTTTATAATGTTATGCGAAAAGATGTGTACGATCGCTGTGTTTTCTCCGCTTTCGTAAGTTTTTTGGGGGATTTTTTAGTAAATGCAGCTAATAATAAAGCGTTTGGTAATTGACAGAACGTGTTTGCTTGAATAACTGCTCTTTTGTTATCGCAATGGTACTATACGGTATAGACTATATGCGGTGGCGGTTGAAGATGAAAAAGGGAGAAATCTCTTCTTCTCGAGGAAGCAGAAACACAAATCTTTTCCGCCTTGTTCCTCCTCTAACGGCTGCTCGCTCTGTTCTCCTTTAAAAGTTCACTGCAGAAACAAATCACATCGAATTTTACATTTTTATATGCATAGCATCCTTGGTGGCGATTTGAATAGACGAATGCACTGTGTATGCATTTAAAGGAAATGTACTCTATAGCTAAGCTCATGCATAGGGGGGAAGAGAGAGATCCATAAATGTTAGTTGATGGACATGATGATAATACCTATCCTTGTGAGTTTCAAAACATGGCTAAAATTGCTATAAAATCCAATCTTGCAACTTGTGGTAAAAAAAGGGTAAAATATTTTTTCCCCGTTTATTTGTTTCCCTATAGAGGAAATTATATTTGAATAGAATTTAAATAAAAATGAAAAGGGAAATGATGTTATGACTGTATGTATTTTCCCCGTTGCTTGCGTCCTCGTATATGATAACAGGCAGTTGGAATAATAAAATTTCCAAAATTATATGGCTCTTGGCAGAAAGATGCAGGGAGTGGAACTACAAGTAGAAGTTGTCCATGATTTTGTCTATAAATCTCCAGGGGTTTGCTAAAATTGAGATGAATGTTATGAATTCTGTATTACAATACTGGACAGAACTACCACTGCCAGCAAGCGGTTGGCAATTTTGTGGAGATGCGATGTTCCTCCAACTTCATGTATCGTTGGTAGTGTGGTAAATTTATAATGGTGTGGTGTGCACTGATGTACTTACCCGAGCTATCGCACAATTCGCACACGAAACAAGTAAGTGGAAGATGTCCATGATATATGGTTTATATACAGTCTATTACCATTATTAGTTTCATGTCGTCATCATGAGATTATGATGATGATCGTTATAGTCATCATCGTCGTCGGAGTGGAAAAGGTTGGAGACATTCTATTTGACTAAACACCACTCTCATGTATCGTTATCACTACTTTCTGCTATTGCCATTATTACCGCCACTAGAATTCACATTTTGCTGACAATGAAACGAGAATGTATGCTTGGAAAAATATGTAGGATAAATAATGTATTGATCGGAGTGGGATGGTTACGGTTTGCTCACACGATCACCGCAACCAAATGTACAAAACTTACAACAGCTTATTGTCCTTTGCTTTTCCGCGTTAATATTTGTATTATTAGGCTACTGCATATTCTCTTATTGATGACAATGATTACAGCGAAGATGATAAAGTATCGGTTGTGTGTGATCGTGGCGGCAGCGGTAAAGAAATTGTGTGTCTCTGACTTTTTGCTGTTTCCCTTTTCCCTATATGCTGATTTACTGACTCATTTTGTTATCTGAAACAAAAATACTTTCTCCCATCAACATCCTACGTCATCTATTGTAGTGTTTATGAAAAATAGTTTGTTGTATCTGAGCATGTACATAGTTATCGGAGGAAGGATGTTGTAACATGATCCAACAGTTACCCTATTTTTAGAAGGAAATCGTAAACTACGGTTGGAGATTATTAGGGTATCTAGACTGGAATTTCTTCGGGTGTTTCTGAAACAAATTTATGCCTTTCAATAGCTTAGTCGTCTCGGCAAGCGGAATGAATCTGTGAACACAGTAGTATGGAGTAAATGGTAGACTTCTATTGGATCATACAGGCGCAGTTCGGGTGTATCTTGCAGGGATATTCTCACATTGCCCCAACCCCAGTAGATCCTTACTTGTGAATGAATCGTTCGTAAAGTGCGAAGCAAACCAAACAAGGGAAAAAGCGAACCTTGTACGACGCTACGGTATGCCATTGCTATCACTTGTAGGCTTCACTTTCCCCAGTACTCTATTAAGAAACGGAAGCTATCACACGCAAACTTGGGGCCTCTTCGTCTGTCCGTTAAAATACTAATAATAACAGATTTTCACCCATTATTTTACTGGCATATGTTGCTCCAAAATGAGAACATAGAGAGCTGATTTATGAATATAAGAGCATTTGCAACGAACTGTTTCTGTGAATTATGTATAGCTATATTCTTTCCTCGTAAAACATGAGTGGTTTTTAAGAACTTCATTACAAAATGATTCAAACATTGCAGCTTTTTCTTTCCTTCTACGTTTAATCCATCATCTTTGATAAAATACCGTCGTATCTGTGCGAGACGTACGAAATTGCAGCCCCAAATTAACTCCCAGCATATTTACGATTAGTAAGACTTACATTGTCATGAATATAATAATAATAATATGATATGTGGTAGCAACAAGGAAACATGATATCATTTTGTGAATAAATCTCTTAAGCCTAATGAGAATTTTTTTCGAGATATGCTCAATAGTTTCATCTCTCGCTACTTGTCTGTATTTCAATTGCTCAGTTCATTCAATTTATCAAAACTTAGTGTGTTTTACGGGAAACAACGCTTGAGGCAATAGATCTACAAAAGATCGAGCATGCCGCATATGATGAAACGAAGGAAGAGAATTGACTAAAGAAAGAAAGAACAATACATGTCACGTCACCCGGGAAGGAAACAGACGAGAAAACGAGTGTGTGGGAAAGGGTATGCTTATTTAGACTTTTTTGCTGAGTACACGAGTCAGAGTCAACAGACGCGTCTTCCGCTTGAATTTCTTTTCTCATAATTCCCAATCACAGCCTAATTTTCTTTTCATTTTTCTTAGGAAGCGTGTACTATTTACACAGTAAACGGGTGCCATTACCAATTGTGTTTTGTGCTGCCTAACATACCCAATGATATGCCAACCGAAAGGGCAAGAGTAAGCAAGCAAGTGGGTTATGTCACTTCATATGCCTAGTAGATTTGAAAGTGAAAGGGGAAATTATTAAAAAGTTGTTGAGCGTAAAATATGGAGCACATGAGGGCGTACATGGTGTAAGTAATCCGCATTCGCATATGGCTATGTGAAAGCTTCATTTTATGGTTTGATTCACAGAGTAAAGGTTTAAGTATGCTTTGCCCGGAAGCAGCTATGAAACACATTCATGACCCTCGTTTAGCAGTGGCAAGCAGAAGTAGCAGTAATAGTAATAATAATGCTAAGATTTTCACATTTTTTTGTAAAAATATACAGCTTTCTTTCCAATTTAAAATTTGTGTACATAATACGGAAAGCTCGCTTTTTCCTTAAAGACAAAGTCAAAATGTTTTTTTACCTGCACGAATTTGCCCAAGGAAGGAAAAAATCCTCGCTCAAGTAGTAAAACCAGTCGTAAATTTCTTGGCCAATTTTACCCGTCTGACAGAAGACCACACTTACTTTGCACTCGTATATGATATAAAAGACAATAGAAGACTCGACAGGTTCACTTTATAGTGTTGTATTTTCCGTGGAAAAAAATACGTTTCGTTGCTGTGGTATGGGGAAAACTAAAACTCTTTGTGTGATTCGCCTTGTTGCGTGGGATAAAGACAGGACAAGAATGAGTTTCTCTAGAGAGAATGAAAAGAAGAGATGTTGTTCAGCTGCTTTCAGAACAGTGAATGTGCTTTCTTTCGTTGGAACAAGTGACCTTATGGTAAAGAAATCAACGGCAGCATGGTTAGTAAAGCAGTGGCAAAAGAAAGCCGTGTCAGTTGGCAGAGAAACAAGGATCAACGCACCTACTTACTCTGTTGTACGTACGTAAGAGAAAAGGAGAAAGCGACATACACACATAAAGTATGGTTTGTTTTACCCGTGCTGTACGTACGCGTCCACACTGTTGACAAAGAAGACGGTTCTATCGTCATTCATGTTGCATTTCTATGTGGCAGAGGTGCGGTAAATGGAGCAGCTTGCTTGCTTACTACCGGATTGGTTGGACCAGCCACAGCAGTTTGGTCTTTACTTTCTCCCTGTAAAATTGTAAAAGAGGTGCAGGTCTACTGCTTTGTACCGTCGTAGCTAATGGTGCAAGTGGTATTAATGCTCTTTTCTTGTCAGGAAAAAGAAGCCCATGACCAGATTTGATAAACGGGTAGTGCATATTAGTGATTTTACAGATATATTTCGGGCTCTTGGTCGCAACGTATGGAACGCAAATATGGCGAGGAAAATTACCAATTACATTACTCCTACATGTTGTTTATTGCCGATACTGGGAGTACGTGACAATTACGTATTAATTATCAATTTTATATGTTCAAAGATGACTTTGTATTAGTTTGTCAGATTTAATAAGCTGACATACCATTTTTACACCGTAATTGGTGACACAAACGACGTCCTCTGTAGTGGCCTTACTGAAAAAGGTTGGGCAGGATGCAGAAAAGCATACCGTGTAGTATTTGTGTTAATAATCAGTACAGTTATAGTTATATAGTAGCCTGTCGGTTTTTGTACATTCTCCAACTGAGCACAAGCATGCTTGGATTTTTGAAGATGTGAATGAAAAAATATGAAAACTGACATTAATGGGAGCATTACTTCACCTTTTGTTAACGCACATCCATCAAACAATGTAAAAGCAATCTCGCATGCATGTTTAATGTATGTATGAACAAAGATAAAATGAAAACCTTAAAGGTAAAATATTAATGATTGTTTGTAATAGTGAAGTCATAAAGGCACAAAAGGTACAGGTACTCCTTTGTTCAAACACCGCCGCCGGTGATCCAAGTAATATTTGTTGTGTAGTGTGATGAATTCTGAATTAGTGTGAACTATCATATAATATGCACTATGCACATCATTGTATGCACCCGGAGCGCGTGTATTGCTATATTTCCTGAGTTTATTCGATTTACCTACTTCACATTTTAGACAGTGCATCTTCACCTTCTGAAATATTGTATCAAGAGAGTTTTTTTGTTAAATAAATTTCTTGGTATCACACGACAAGGCCATCGCTTCTGACGCCATTTCTTGTAGGTATCCAAATTTATATTGTTCTGTATACAACACTTAACACAGGCTTAAAATCAGAGATTCTAAAAATTAACCCTGAACAATAAACAATAAGAAAAGTGACGAAGTGTGTAAGATGATCCGGAAGTATTTTGTATTTTTATCGAAAACGAAAAAGAAATTAGGTACTTTAACCACCGATGTATGAGACCATATAAATAAACCGTTTGTAAACGCCGTAGATAAGATACACTGTAGTTTATTACAACTTCTGACCTCTGAAGGTCACCCTGCCCTGGTCAACCAATAGCTATCAAATTTCATAAAACGCTATTGTGATATATAAAGTATCTGTATACCAAATTTCAGCTCATTCGGATGTGTTTTACACTTTTACCCCTCCCATTACCCCCGGGGGTTGACCTCAAGTGTCACTTTTCATCCGCCTTAAAGCTCTTCAGCAATATTATCAATTAAGGAAGCGCCGTTTCAATCGCACTTAACGCCTTGAGGTGGCAATCAAAACAATGTATTGACATTTATTTGACCTCTGGAGGTCATCCAATTCATCCAATCACTGTCAAACTACATAAAACGCCATTGTGGTATATACAGTACCTTTATACCAAATTTCAGCTCATTTGGACAAGTTTTACACATTTACCCCTCGCGTTACCCCCCGGGGGGTTGACCACAAGTGTCACTTTTCACCCTGCTCAAAGCCTTTCAACAATAGTATCAATCAAAGGAGCGTCTGGCTGACACCTTTCCTGATTGTCATTTGTAATTTGAGAATATTTTCAACCATCACAGCAGTTCATTTTCACCAGATATAAAAACGTACTTTGGATTCGCAAGCGCTTGTTAACTTCTTACTACTCAACTCAACTAGAATGTGACAATGTATCCTCACCAGCATCTTGAAAGTCACTTTACTTCGAGTGATGAACCAAGGTCTCAGACAGACATTTAAAGTTTATTTTTTGTTTTCACACAACAATTTATACCCTAAAGTTTTGCTTCTGACATAGACAATCATAGTCTGACATATGAACTGACCCAGACCATGTATGATGCATCGGCAGGAACTCCATGAAACGGCATCTTCTTACATATTACGCAGAATAAAGTATAGCTGCCCTTGCTTGCAAAATAATAATACCTACATTAATTTGCCCATATTTTCATAAAATGCCATCGTATACAATGTACATGTTTTTTAAGACAGATGATATATGGGCAAATGGTGGAAAATTTATGTGCCTAAAGTTGCAGCGGGTGTTTTGCTTGTGAACAGGGTGATTTCTCCAGCAGCAAATCCACAATACTCACCAGCAACCCAAAGTTATAAAATAAAGTATCTTATTGGAACCGCTGTCTGTTAACCACGTCCCGCCGTCCGGAAACTCTTAAACGAATTCCATAACTGTTATGCCAATCGACAGTAGTGATCAATACCTCAGACGAGTTAGAAGATAGGTACTGGAAGTACACCGCGAGGGGGAACTGAAGTGGTAAAAATTTGAGTGAATGAATTTTGTTTACATGTACTGCATATATCACCATACCATTTTATAAAATTTGTTAGCAATTAGTCGACCATCGCGAACTCTGGAGTTTAAATAAATGCCAAATATATTATTTTGATTGCCAATTAAAGACGTTAACTCTGATTAAAACCGTTAAAGGTTTCCGTTAAACGATAATTTCCCACTTAGGGAACTGAAAGATAAAAATTTAAATTTTTCAAATGAGCTGAAATTTGAAATACACATACCGTTTACACAATACCGTTTCATGGTCTGACAGCATTTGATTGTCCAGTACTGTAGGAGATACAAACACAGCTCTTAGGAACGTACCCATAAAGAAAATGTTAGGGTTAGAAGGATTTGTTGGGATCATAAAATTTTTAATTTCTATGAATGAATTGGTTTTTTGTACGGTTAAGTTAATTTTATTAGTCTCCTTATACATACATACATAATATGTAGTTTGTAGTTATGCATGCTTTTGTTTTTGTAAAATCTATAAAAGTCATGCGGTTTTTTAATAAATAGATCACTTGACAAAACTCTGTAAGAGAGTATACACTGTTTACTCCCCCATTTTATGGGTGTCAAATTCCCATCAGTGATAGCAGTGGATAGTACTCAATCCGTGTAACAAGTTGCCTCCTTTTTGGATTAAATTTTGTTTTTGTCCTCATTCACAGTGAATAGAGGTAAAGTAAAACCTGAGAGATGCAAGTTGGGGGATAACAGAAATGGGACGTAGCAATAGTTTATTGTAGGGCACTGCCTTACTGAAAAAGCCCAAAATATGAAAAACGGTTGATTTAGATACCGTTGAAAAGTTGAAATAACGATAAAAGAAAAAGCAGGCGCTATGCTATTATGCAAGTCCGTGCCAGACTATTTGTTGGCAGAAGGAGTAGCCACGACTGTAAATTTACATAGTTGACAAACAGAAACCCCATTTGAACCGATATTTGGGAACAAACCAACAATTGGCAATGTTCACGCAAGAATAAGTTCACATTCCTGATCACGAAAGAAAGGTGTGGGATGCCAAAAGCAAAAATTGTATACTGGTGGAATTTGATAGCGACACTAAAAATTTGATTGTACGATGCCACGACACAATTCAGTTAGAATTATGTATAAAAACGTTTTCGATGCACCCAGAGGAACACTACGTTCCTCCGAAAACGGGGGAGGTCAAAAGAGTGGCAGCGGTACACCCAATTTGAGCGCCTCAAGGTCATCAGATCATTGGTCATCAAGTGAGACCGAATGTGAAGACAATGGTGTCACTGGTGAAAATAGCAGTGAAGCGGGCCCAACATCCGTAGGAGAGCAAGATGAATCCAGAAACACCTAAGCAAAAGGAAGAAACGTCAACAGCAGTGAGATGAAAAGAAAAATGATATGAGACAACATTAGAAAGTAGGGGAGATGTTAACAATACCTGTTACCTCTCCGGAAGCCGCCGTTTATTGCCAGAACCCAGTAGTACCACCTAAACCGTATTCCGAGAAAAGGCAAAGGAGACAAACGGTATTTTATCCACACCCTGAACCTAATGCATGCGCAACTCCTGCGTGAAACGTAGTCATACAATGAAGCGATCCGCTCACCCCAAATAAAAAGAATGAAAGATTGCAATGGTTGAGGCAACGAAAAGTCCTGCTGAAAACGGCACATGGGTCCTCACAGAAACCCAACACAAGGCCCGTATTAAATTCAATGAAATATTGTCGTCCGTAATCAGATTTGAAAGTATTAGAACTCTACTAGCGATTGCTGCTGCTAGAGACATTTGGTACCACAGTACATTTTATATAATCCTTTGAAGTCTTTTGAAGATATCCTTAGCTACACTAGGGCTGCCTCTTTGTTCTTCAGATACAGATACAACAAGGGACACGTCGTATCTACATTTAGAATTTAGAATTCAGAAACCACACCATGTGCAGTATGAACGTATATTTACGTACGCAGGGTAAAAACCGCGAGTGTTGCAACTCGCCTAAACCCATACTCGTTGTCAGGCAAATCTACCATAACTTGACCTTGATTTCCCAAAAGGACAAACGGGAGGATGTGCGACGAGTTACTGTCAAGGTTCGTGTGTTGCGTTTTTGGTAACTAATCACTATACGGTGTAAAAAAATGTAGTGAAAATCTAAAAATATGTATTTATTTATGTAGATAAAAGT
>JAHZNE010002609.1:0-46430 GCA_027744055.1 Callyntrura sp. NNG-2020 | reverse complement strand
GGGACTCTACTCATATCTATCCCGCATGTCATCATTCATTCTGAATGATGGTTGTTGGCTATATTTATTTAGCCGACAATATTATGTATTAATTTCGGATCCCAAATTCATATATATACATTAGCTCTTGCACCAACGGTGTTGTGAAATTCCCCATCCAAGAATCGACTGTTAATTGTTTTAGTGACATGACGTTGGGGAAATAGTAGTATTTGCCATATGCTATATGTTGAACTAAATTGATGTTACAGAAGTAAATTCTTCAACAATTCTTAGAAATATATATATTGAACGTAAAGCAAGCATTAGTTACAATTATATAGACAATCCTTATAATCAGCCATTGGTTTTAGGATATTAACATTAAGTCGTCAAAAATATAGGATATTACGACGTTGATTTGAAGAAAATGGATGATCATATCAGAGTTTCAAGATGACTAATCCTATACTTCGTTATCGCAATTAGCTAACTGTAGGGTTTTGTAAAAAACTATATTCATCGTCCAACTGGATACAGCATTCATCCTTTCATTCACCGTGTATGCATACGTATGTAAAGTCATGCTATAAGCGACTATAAGAAGCTTAAAATCACAGTACGAATTTTCCAATAGAAAACAAGTTAACTCTCAAGGACGATAAAGGGTCCCTTTTGATTCTCCTTAGAGACTACCCATTTCTGGTTAATGAAGCAAGCAATTAGAGAGCTATAGTAAAAAGTTGGTGAAGTGGTATCTTCTATGCCTAACTTTTTTCTTGAGCACCTGAATTTGCTCGTTGTATGTTCAAAGTACAACCTGATTAGGCAAATGGAAGAAGTTTTATTATATTTCTGGATATCGTAAAACTTTTGATGCATGCTCCTGCTTCCATGATTTTCTGAAATTAGGTCACGCGATTGTAGCTTAATGCTGATATCTGTGATGATTTTCATCTAGGTTGCATTGTATACTCAAGCTATACGACGAATGTATAATGATGTGTGCATAAATGTATAAACTTGGTTGAGATAGTGTCCAGCCTCGATGTATCCATCAAGGAAATAAAGTTTCGTACCACGTATTACTTTATGACAATATATTAAAGTTTAAGTGCTAATTGCTAGAAAATTGAAAGACAAGTCAAACTTACCACTAGTAAAGAATTTAAAAGTAAAGTTGTTTAATGTTTTGAATAGTAAGTCTCTTTTGATGTAACACCACTACTCAAGAAGGCTGTCTAGCGTATACAGACTGTCGCAAACCCCGACTTTAAAAATTCTTTAATATGCACTTTTGCAAATGATGAGAAAACAAAAGGACAAGAATATGACAAGGCACGGCACAGCTTTCATTATAAATATGACAAATGACAACAAAAATATGCCTACCACCTTTATAACTGAAAGTGCTGTTTGGATAAGTACGAATGGAATGAAGTCAAGCACAAAAAGCGAGTTTGTTGCTGTCTAAAATATTTAGATTTTAGATCATTAACAAAAATTGTAAATGCTCGCTGCGCAGTTATCTATACAAGGTCGTTTGTTGGGATTGACCTTTAATTCCAATTTTGTTTTGTTTCACGTTTCTGGCCACAGTTTAAAAAGGACCAACATTTCAACATGTCGAGATGTTGAACTGCGCCGTACGCAGGTGGTTGTTCTTTGAAAATTTATGCAGTAATGAACTTACGCAATTTAAATGCAAATTAAACGGCCGTTTTTAGAAGTGATGTGAATCGTAATACGAAACATAAAAATGCAATTCAACATCCTTTTGCTGTAATTCATGTGCACATAAAAAATTCGTAAGATGCATACATATGTATATACCTACAAGGGTTTGTGTTGGTGGTAAAGGACGAAATGGCAATTTCATATTTATCTGCGTTTTGTCAATGAGAAGGACGTGAGATAGACCAGAGATAGAACAGAACAGCATACTCGAAAACCTAACCCAGCGCAAAGTTTTGTCGAGTCCACTAATAATGAAACGGAAGCTTGGAAGTGGCAAATTTCACTAAAAACGAAGCGATCCAATTTCCTTTCTCCTCCCTTGATATTTGAGTGAGTTATGGAATTAGTTTAGAACTCAACATTCAACGTGCAAGTCTTCTCTCGTATTTTGGTTCATTCTGTATATCCAGGAACGAGTAGAGAGACCGTGTTTAGACCGTCTTTTAATAATTAAATGAAGCTACATAGAAGATCACACACAATCTTTGGTCAACATCATTTTTTGGCGACTCATTCTGAAAAGATGGGAAGTTTTTGGCTCGTGAAAGAAAGGAGGCTTCAACGTTGACTTATTTTTTCGCTGTTTTCCTTCTGTAATTAATTCCTGTGTCCCATTAGCAAAGTACAGGATCAATGCAGCCGCATATGAAACACGATGGACTTGTCATGTTATGTTGTTAATAGAGAACAGATGCTTGTTTTTATCATCGTCGAACCGTAGTTGCAGTCAATGGCGCAGTATGCATGCTGGAAAAGTGAACATGCATGTCGTCGCATAGGTACATTCTTATTTTTACGATTACATCTACTTTTGACTTTACTAGGCAGGATAGTGGCTGTAAAAGACACCGTTTTTTGTCTAGCTGCCACTAATACATCCATAAATACATACCTACATGTATACTTGTAATGGGTAGCTGACACGTTTCAAGGGGTAATTTATTGTTAGCAATGCAAATTTTAATTTTTCCAAACAAGATGTGTAGTCATATTCACCAAAAAATAATTAATGATGATATGCATGGCTACATTCGTTGCATGTTGAACATGTTGAACGCATTATAGTGGTAACCAAATTACAGAGAGATGACGAATGAAAAATTAAGTAAATTTAATTTTTCACACCATACTGTACGTTAACACTTTATCATGGGAAACGGGTGTTTTGTCGAATCATGAGAGCGGTTTAGTGGGGAAAACTGCTCTAGGAGAAAGAGAAGAGAAAGCGTTATTTATTCCTATGGTAGAATAGAATTAGATTATTGGTAGCATTATGCAAGACATTATATATTGTAGATATAATCTATTATCTAACCTACTGCCTGAACGTTATATAATATCCCATACATAACATATCATATACGCTACCATATACCAATCTGTTCATTCATTCAGGTAAACCTAAGATGTTTCTCCGAGATATTATTGCTGCAGTGTACTTAGGTACTTTCTAATATATAACGTACACGTTCAAATGGAAGCCAGAAAGAAAATGTTGTATTTTATGGTTATAATTTCTGTTTCTTTGCAGCAATATAACTTTCACTATTGATGCCGAAATGGCCAAAAGTCCAGAATTATTTCTTTGCGTAAGCATGATCTATCCTGGCAAGTAGGAAGAACTTGAGTTTTCCGTTTCCAATATCCAATCCATACTTTGTTCCCTTTATCCCATTTACCTCCATGCATGCGTTGAACCAAGATAAGAGTGGGAGTCGGGCGTGAGTTACTTATATCTCCATTATCCTCTTTTTTGTTGCAAATGTCTTCTTCCCTGCAAAGTTTACTTGGTCTTTCTATAACCAGTTGTACAAAATACAAAACGTAATTTCGGAACACACAAGCTCTTAAAATGTTCTTGGTCGTCGTTTTGTAAGTCCCATTTATATATTGAAAGCGTAAATATAAAAGTGACAATGCACGTAGTAATGTAACTGTAATTATTAGAATATGCAATTACCAAAACGAGGTTACACTTACGATCAATATTAATCTTACTTACTTACTTAAATTCTTTTCGACTTTGCTGGAAGCGTTGTAAATTTCAATTTAAACAAAAATGGTATTGTGTGTAGATGTGTGAAAAGATCACAATAAAAAACTTCGTGCCGTTCCCTTAGAGTTGCTCGTTCCACATCTTTATGCTTCCATTGCTCCGCTATTACATGTATGATTTTATCTAAACTGGAACAAAGTTTACCACAGTCGGATATTTCAGCTTCTCTGCAGTAAACTAGACAATTCTTTACAAAATAGGTGGTAACGTAGGCGTAGGTGAATATGTACATATCTGGTTGTATGAAAGAAACTCAAAGAACGGAGTGTTTTCCTAAAATGGTGGGATATCATATCATGAAGTTAAATTATGGTTCTCATCTGTGTGATCTGTGAACTGTATGTCATGTATTCATGATTCAGTTGAAAGAAAATGGAAGGAGGCTCAATCGTTAAACCGTAATGATATAAAATGGATGATTTTTTGTTACTCGATTGTGTGTAGCTGCTATAAGCACGCCAAACTTTCTCCACACGCCCCTTTCTCAATTTTCTTTTCTTTCACTTTCTGCATTCATCATCAGTTTCTTTTGAGTTTGAAGATAGATTTCAGTTGGAATCTTCACGCTAGCGTCGGTAATGATGATCCTTGCCTTCTTTCAATTGTGCTTTACAGTTCGACTCGGAATTTCCGTCGCGACATCAACAACTCTTTACAATTGGCTTCATTACCACCGTCGGTCGCTTCTCTTGCATTCCTCACTTTTTCTCAGATGAAGTGTCCTACAGTCTGCACATTTTTCTGTGCATGACAGGGCATCGTTTTACTCAATTTCTCCTAAACGATCAACCTTCATTTTGACCCTGAGCAACGTTATCTTAAACATAACAATGGAAACGGAACCTTGTATAGGTATCCTTCAGTTTGCTTTACATACTTTCATCGTGGCTGCAAAAGATGCATTGTGTTACACATAGTACAAAACGTAAAAAGGGATGTAGGAGGCCATTCTTTTGTGATCGTTTATTTTGTTACTGCGCTATTTGATGATCTGTCGAATTTAAAGGAAACTTTCATACACAAATATTTGGTAATTTATCTTAAAGTGTAAACAAATGTCTATTGTAGTTATGAATGAAACTTTCCTAGATATTTATAATCTTGCATTATTTACGAAACTAGTTTTATGAGGGGAAGAGTTAATGTAATCAAAACTTATGAGCACAAACAACAGCTTACGTGGCATGATTAATTATTGCTCCAACTAACTTTTCAAAAACTGTTTGCTTATCATTGCAGAAATGTTTAAAATAGTCAAATTTAATAATTTAATTAGAATAGTATTTGATAATTAATTTGAATTCGAGTTATCATCTTAAGGATAGCTAAATTGTTTCAGGACACTTAAACTCAATAAATAAAAACTTTATTTAGGTTGTATCACTTTACCCTTATTAACAAAATTCATTGTTTCGACATGAAACGTGCTAAATGTCATATGCTATATGCTGTAATAGAAGTTAACATTTGTATGTTGATTGACCCTTTGGGCAAGGTCGGGTTTGACTCATCTATGAACTCATCAAAGCCACTAACCTTCGCGAGCTTGGTGAAAGTAGAATTGAAAACGTTAAAACATTCGCAGACAGTTCACAAACACAGAGTTATCGTGCCTACCGGGCACGGAGCACAAGAACAAATTTGGAAGGCTGGCCACGTATATCCTAACAGTATACATAGGCTAGTTTTGGTTCAACCAATGTTCCTCCAGTTGCCCAAATTGTTCTGAAATGTATTGACTACTTTTATTTATATCAGACTGGACCGGTACATCTATTTTAAGCCTGGAGAATAACTTTAATCATAAACAATCCCTTGTATCAATAAATAAATAAATAAATATGGAGAAATGGGTGTGTGCATTTGTTTACTCACTCACAGGGCAACCTTGAACTGCTATATGGTCTAACAACACTATTTTTTACTATACAATTGGTAGAATATAAAAAAATACAGACAGATACTATGTATTGTGTATGACTGGTTGTACGACGAAAGACAACCTTGTATAAGTAACCTAATAACAATCATATTTACAGCATTAAAATTTGATTATATAGACTATTGTAAATTATTATAAATTTTTACTATATACATTCATTATTTTATGCTTGGAAAACGCAGCTATACGACTACCATACACGAATGTTAAAAGTCATAACCTGCTGCATCTTTTCGAGAATATCAAATAGGTACACGATTCCTACGCAATTTAAAAAATGAATAGAATTGCAACACTGACTGAATAAACTCAACTTTGTATGAAGTTGCTACAAAAAATTCACGATGTCCTATTTTGTCGGTAAACGAGAATTGGACTGGTTTTTCCTTCCGCAGAAAAAAAATCCATGCCTACACCTTGTTCTTCGGGTGACGGAGAAATGCATTCATACAAAGGGTTGGCGTTGCTATTTATGCTTTTGTGAAAATGTGATAAATATATGACAAAGGCGGTTTGCTAACAATAACAATAGAAGAAAAAAGAAGTCGTTTGTGAAATGGGTAGTTTATCAACTTCCGTAACATTAGAAAACATGGTGAATATAAGCGTAGGTATACGTGACAGACGGAATTTATTGCCGTTTTCAACCGAAACGTAATGTACAGGATTTCAAATATGACAAAAGGCAATTCCTGTTCCGAACAGCAGTTTGACTTTGGGGTAATATAGTGCAATTATCTTGAAAATGCCCGTTAGAATTTTATTTCGTGCAGAAATGAAAAAAATATGCATGATTCGCACTTTCACTCAAAATATTGCATTTCTTCAGACAGCGTTAAATATACAGCTAACGAGCGTTGACGCTTCATCTCTAGATACGTAGCATATAATCGCACACAAAGAAACAACGAAATCTCAAATTAGACTAAAATAATATTCGCTGTCGTAATCTTTGAATACGTAACGACAACTCTATTTTCGATTTGTTGTACTACCATTGTGATGAAATTCATGAGTTGCCGAAGTTGAAAAAAGGCTCATCTTTTCTCCGTTAGTAATTGTACGACGGCTGCAGTATTCTTATTCTATCAGACACATCATTTTGAGAGAGAAAAAATGTTGTTTGTTTAAAACGAATGGAAAACCAGTAAAACTTGGAACATCGACTTTTCGGACTGAATGACTGAAGTTTGTATTGCCTACTTGTACTCTTCCGTTAACGGGAACTCTGTTTAGTTTGGATGTATTCTATCAGAATTGCCTAGCTTCTTGCTTTCTCTTCGAATTTGCAGTGTGTGTAGTTGTAGTTAGTGTGTTCGTTTGGCAAGCAGGGGGAAATGTGAGTGAACGTGGTGAATTTAGAGAATAGGGAAAGATAGAAAGCACACTTTGCTCCGAGCTCTGTTTCTGCGTCACTCTATCCCCCTACATACTACCCTCATCAGTTGGCGTGGAGAAACGGGAGAGATCACGTTCCATTTTTCTGTCGTCTCTTCTTGTGTTCAGGCTGCTTCCAGCACGATAGCACGAAGCACACTGTTTTCGATTTATTTATTTACATCTATCCATCTACATTTGCGTTTGACGTTTATAATGTATAGAGTCGAACACTAGTGACACCAGAGAGGTGGCAAGCAGTTGACGTACAAATCGTAGCAAACAATCGAGGGAGTGCGTCATGTGATACAAAGCGTGTGCATTTGTAAGAGTGTGTCTCAGTTTTCCCGCGTTAATGAAAGCTACCTTACTAAATAATAATCAGACTTTAAGATATTCTAACAGGAGTAACACAACTAACAGAGTACTGACATCCTTACGAACAGCAAGAAAAATTGGATTCTGTTTGCAGTGTGACAACGTACCAACATCATATTATTAATTGATCGGTGTTGTGGGCGTTCTTCGTTTCAAAAATAATCAAGTGTACAGCGCGTTGACAGCGAATTCTAGTAGCATATTGTATCTTGTACGAATTGACGTTAGTTGCTATCTGTTTTTCACACACTGTATGAGATTTTCTACTCAAGTGTGAGGAAATGAACATGTTTTAATAATTTTGGTTTGGTGGCTTCAACTCTGCGGCCAATACTTAATAGGAAAGTTTGCTGTTAATTACCGAATATGGTTTGTAAAATAATGATTATACACATTTACTCTTTATTGTACATATGTGTGTGAGTTTGGTAATTGAATTTTACAACTTTTCAAAGCATTGAGCAGATGATTCAGGTGTAGGTAATAATAGTGATATATATATATTACTCGAAATTTGGTGTCTCTAGTCTCTAGTAGTATCCAATAAAATTGAAAATGAACGAAATGTAGAATCGCAATAGACCCCTTGCAACCCCGATTCCAATATCCATTTGAAGCACATGTACACACATCCATAAATTAATACACGCGTGGTGACATGATTTCCTTTGGAAGTGCCTCCCTCCGACTGTTTCCACAAGTTAGTTTGGTAAATATGAACATGAACACACTACAGAGGAAAGTCTCTGTGCTTTTTTTTTTTATTAAAGTAGAACACTTGTCATTGTCATAACCAATTAAAATCGGAATGACTATCCCCTCACTCCGCTCTGGCATCCCATCCTCTAGAGTTGACCGTTGTTGTGTGTATGCGTGAATCTTGTCTGAGTTGGATGGTTAGCGATACAATGCAAAAAGTAATAGAGTTGACGTGGTCTAACAGCTTCATTGAACTAACACTGACAAAACAGTAACAAGGAGCAGGAGTGGCAGTGTTGTGGTAGAATGGTAGAACAATGCAACACGCAAGTATCTTGTACACAGATGAAATAAGCGCAGTGTCCAACGGAATGTCTCTGGGTTCTAATTCCTTGTACTTCTGGTTGTCAAGTTAATGAGATACCCTTTCACTTCATTTAATTTCAAAAGAATTCACAGTATATTATTAGTTTTCCAGCTAGTGCAGAAATGGTATCTGTATGCGTGGTGTTTGGGTGGTGTGGGATACGAAACACATGAATGGAAAGCAAATTAATGCACTGCATTGAGAGTTTCTACATACGGAGAGCATATTCCCGTTTGTAGGTTGCAAAGATATCAAGGGAGTAAAAAAGAGAAAGACCAAAGTAATGATTCCATTTTATCCGGGAGACAAGGAGAGAGTGACGCTGTGACAGGAGCAGGAAAATCCACTCATACAGAATTCAAAAACCAATTGAAGCCTGTGTCATGCTAGCTTGATGATGATGTTGATGGGTATTATTGTTATACTGATGTTTTGCCATTCACTCTAATGATGAGGTGAAGCAGGCGAACATTCGTGGGTTTCACAATGGTCATTTAGCCACAGGAGTGTGAACGTGTTTTGTGTGCTAGTAGTTGTCGTAGGGTCACATGTCTTTTGCCTCGACCATGTATGCATGCCAGGTTTTTTACTCATTGTCACGGTGCTGGTCACAATCATTTTGTGTGGAGTCGTGACCGTGTTAATGGCTGCTCTCATAACGTTCGTTTCGTTAACAATCACAATGCCCTTGCTTTATTTAACTGCAGAGGAAATTGCTTTCTCTCGCTCGTTCGCTGTCTCTCTCTCTCCCACTCCCAAACAACTCGCTTCCTCTCGTCTCTGCTTCTCATCTTATTTATTTTTAGATTTTATTGTATTCATTTGAGCTCTCAATGTCCAGCACCAGCATCAATGCGATTATTGAAAACAAACAGGTTTTTAGGGACTCGTTTGCGGTCTGTTGTGGAGATCCTGTTTTGCTCTGTTTACGTATATTGTGATGATAGTCTAGTTTTATTAATAACAATAAAAATGCTGGAAGCCCCTGTCGTTGATATCTTTCCAGGGCTTGTGATAGGGCACCATGCACCCGAACATCTGATGTCTCATGATACTGTGCAGTCATTTATATGATTTTTCCAATTTCGTCCCAGTGCAACCATAACAAAAAGGCTGACTTAACACCATCAACTTAATTTAATTCTGACAGGATCCATTTCCTTCGTCTGTGTGGTGGTTACGACCCGAATCCTTGCCATCTTTTCATAACAAACAGCACGACACTGTGTGAGTACACCATAACATTTATTATGCTATGGTGTATCCACATATACCAGTAAGTACGTCTAGACTAAATGAGTGCCAGTAATGTTTGGTTAGCAGGGTGAAAGTTTCCACCGCAAAATTCATAACCATGTCATCTTTTTTCCTTCTTTTTCTAATGTACTCATTTAAGTTTGCACTTTTCATGACTGTATCGTATGGTTTTTTTTCTGGCGATTTCGACTGCTGTTCTTTTCTGTATTTGCCGTAACCACCACACCACGTTTTTTTATTAAAGACAAAAGAGAAAAAGGCGAAAGTTCTGGAACTACCGGTAAAAAGCATATCGTTCAGCAGAATGAAAAAAGAGGAAAACGATGTGCACGAAAGTACGTTTATATGTTGAAAGACACCACTATGTACAACTACTACACAGACACGTTTTCTATATAAATAGGCGGGCTATATACTAATAATAGTAATAATAATAACTCCAATACTACTACTATGTTCTGTCTGTATAAACCATCTTTCGACATTGTTATTTGCTCCGTTGGTGAACTGCAGATTGGGTATATTTTCCTTTTCTCTTTCTCATATAATACGTAACAAAGCAATTGTAGAAACATGACCAGGGTAAAAGTACGTACGATCGTCTTTGGTTTTGCTTTCATTGAAAATTCTCCCGCCCAAGTTAAAGGAACTATACTGACAATGAAATAAGGGAATAAGGGGTCCTGCATTCTCTTCTCTTTTCTGGCGTCTCTCTGTGTGGTTGAACACATGCCTGCATGTGTGTGTATGTGAATCTAGGCAGTCATGTATATATTTTTACACTATTTACAATACGCAGCCGAGGAAATGCATTAAGAAGTGGTAGACTAGACACGCTCACTCGGTATGACAACTCTTGAATTGTATGACAGGTCTCTTGATAAATGTTGAGGGTTTTGTATTCCCGGCAGGTTGTTCATTCCTTTCACATGGTTAAAACGATGGCAGGGCATATGATAGAAGCGCCATTCCTTAAATGCACCAGTACACACATACATGTATTGTCATTGCCCATTGCCATATCATCATTGTTGCTACCGCATCCGCAGTTTATACTGTTTTGGGTGTTTATAGTAGCCAGAGATAGATGCATATTGCATGGCAGCTAAAAGGAACGATATTTGTTACGACGAGTGTGCATGTGGTAAGTTCATAAATGTAAAGAGAAAGAATAGAAAGTACATTGCTTATGAGTGTTGGTGTAAGGAGTGATGGTGGTAGTAACGACGGCGATGGTGTAAAGAAAAAGTGAAAGAACGTATGACACTCATGTTCGAGATGCTAGTACAACTATTACCCCTTCTCACTCTCAGGAAGCAAACGACACGCGGAGAAGTCATTTATACCAAGACCATCAGCAGAATAGCTGATGATGGATGTGAGTTTTTTCGCCTTTCACTGTTTCACTATTACCGCCCTCTCTCTCGCTCTCTCTTCTACTGCCTTCGTCTTCTGATCTCTTAGGTGAATGTTGTCACATTCACCAACATCCAAGTCTTTCGGCTCTCCTCTACTTACTCTTACTCTCCTCTCAAACATTCTGCATTATTATGTTTTATGATAGAGATGGTCCTGTTCAAGTGTAAACCAGTAAAAAGGCATAATAATAGCGTGCATGTACAATGTAAAGAGGAAAAGGAAAGGGAAATCTACCAATTTTCAAAAAAACATTTACAATATACTCAGCTGTTATAACAGTGGTGAAAGTATCGCATGCCAGGAACCGGAGTGGGTAGCTGTTTTTATTGCATGTGTGTGTATGTTTGTATGACACGAGGTGTTATTATTATTACTTTGTTATAAAAATGGGCAATTTTATATTGAAACATTTCTCCCTTATTCTTGTGTACTTTTCGCGTTTTTATCCCTTCTCGGAAGACAGTGTCACGTATGGGTGTAAAGCAAAAACGATGTGTTCCGTGTCTATATACGGGAGTGTGTGTGTGCGCAAGGATAGATAGGGCATACCTGCATTACATTATCAGTAATCATGTCAAAAAATTTTCCCAGTCACATTTTCTACCATTACACCATCTCCCATAATTGGTCCTTTCCTCGGAAAAACATTGCAGTGGCTCTCTTCCCTGTAGATTTTTATCGGATACTTAAATTTTATACCACATAAATAAGCAGCAGTATTGGACTGAGGAATCTTTTTTTTGCAGACCACCACAACTGCAACACATCCTAAGTTATGTGTTGCATTAACACAGGAGCATTCATGCGTGCTAAAGGCAAATTTGGTGAAAATATTTTTAAATAGATAGAAATGGTATTATGAACAACGCTGAGTACATAAAGTTTTTATCAACAAATTTAATCCACCACAACTATTTATGTGACGTTTATGTTCACAAAAAATATTAAAATACAAGTTCCAAAAAGGGAATACCATGCCCACTGCCAGAAGCGTTTGTGACTTTTGTGAAAACGAGTGCCAATTTTCAGGCTAGTTGGTTTAGGAAAAAATCACTGACGGGAAATGACTATACTGAACTTGTACTGATTTACTTTATTAACTTTATACCAGCAGCACACATTTGTGGTTCTTTCATGTGCTTTCAGTGAAGGAAACCAATTGTTATAGAGGAAGGTATGTAATTGAATGATGATGCCGCCTCTTCGAGCACAATTTTAGTACACACACACACACACACACATATATATATATATATATATATGGGGTATCATAGAATGGGGGTGAGCGCTTTAATGTAAATACATACAAACTTACTGTAAATGGAATTCTGACGACCGGCATAGGAATATTGCATTGGATTATTTTATTGGCACTAGCTTGGGAAAAATATCAGTTTAATTACGAATTGTGTTTCCTTTTAAAGTTCACAGCAAAGCCGTGTGTGCTTTTTGCTTCATTCATAGCAGGACTTGTTGATGAGCACTGTTATGCGTTGAACAAGTGAATTTTACATTTTTTTGAAACTTCTCCAAAAACTTTTTGAGCTATAGTTGGCATGCTTTTGAAGTTAAAAGTCCTTTGAATGTGCTGCTGCTTCGGTTGAGGAAGACGAAGACAACTTAGCACTTTTTCGTAGTTTGAAATTGTAGTTTCGACTAGTGCTGCCCGTAGTTTAAAATTAGATGAAAGCGACTTTCTTTTTTATTTGACTGGGTTGGTACTTTGGAGCAGCAGCAGTAGTACGATTACGCATATTATGCACGATTGCAGAAGTATTTAAGCTTTTGTGTCCAACATCCCCCTGGAAAAGTTGATGCGTCTTCTTGTTATATTGTTTTTCACCTACGGATTGCTGCAATAGTTTTTACATAAAGAGGTTGACAACAAGAGGCTGGCCTGGAGTCTAACTGTATGGAAAGATTTCGGCAATAAATCCAGGTCCTTTGCGTATCATTTTTTTCACTCGGGTATTTGCATATCGAAGAAGTTTTTCATCTCGTGAAAAAAATCCCGTTTAATAAGAAATGCCTCGTTATCATCAATATTGTTATGATCGATTTAATCGTTACGCAGCAGTTCCAGCGGTGCGCCATCATTTCATTTTCGCTGTGTTAGCATCAGCTCTAGTCTTTTTCGTAGTTGTGAGACCGCATAAAATCGTTCATGCCATTGAGAAAAGATCGTTTGATCTACCATAACATCGTACAAACTGAAAACTATTGCTTGGATGGTTGCATATATGTCCTGTGTAATCTGATTTCATGCACGAGATGGCGAACCTACTTATTTTGAGCTTGAACGACATGCCACACGACAACGACCAAGGAGAAAGAATATGGTTGTTTTTATGAGAATTTCAAAGACATTATTGCCATTGACATGTGTTCTCCAACCTACGAGCTATCAGCATACCATGCATCGGCATCAAACTTTTAGTTTTAACCTGGTCTCCATTTTTTATGCTGCCACTGGTCCCGTTACCCCTGTGTAAGCGTTGCGTTATGTTTCAACACGCATTATAAATATATGTTGTCTATGAACGGAAACCCCCCGAACCACTAACCGCACCTACAGTAATCCATGAAGAACTGGTGTTATGAGACTCGTTGAAGCTGTACACAAAAAATTGAAGCAACAGAGTCCATGTTATGGGTTTCAAAAGAGGGACTGAAAATGTTGCCTTTTCTACTGCCACTGCCAAGTTGCACCAGATTGCAAGTTGTATGTTTGCATGCAGGTCCCATGTATGCTCGCCACCATTGTAGGAAGATGAAGTGGAACTTGTTTATATTTCCATATTAAGCAGAATTTGTGGTTTTCATCAGAAGAAGACCAGAAACCAAAAGAGTGGCTGTGGGGGGACGTGTAGTAACTGAACCTTGCTCCAGGAAATTCTAGTTTCTTTATGCTATGTACCCACAGAGTACAGCTCCTAAAACTTCTCTTTTGTCCTACCGTGCTCAGATCTATTATGAGCGAACTAAATCAAACGCATGAGGTGAGCAAGAAGGAAAGAAAGGAAAAAAGTTAAATCAGCCACCACTTCCACAGAAGTTGTCTCTTGTCTCCTTATTCTTCCGCTCTCCCTCTACATGCACTCTCTAGCTATGCATTATAGCGGGAAAGATTGCGAGTAAAGCTTTTGTTTTCGCTTTCAAGAGAAGCGCAGTTTTCACTTTCCTGGAAAAGAAAGGAATTGAAAGAATGTAAGTGCCATGTGGTTGGCTACCGTGGATATTTGTTGTCACCAACTTGGAGTTTGGATCCATTCGTGTATATATGCTAGTGCGTAATGACAGTCAAGACAAGAAAAAAGAAAAGGAAACCGTTTACTATATTTAGTTCAAGTCCACTGGACACAAATTCTCATCCCTACTTGTTCGAAGAATTTGTATCGCCTGGTGTTGCTAAATGTAATGTACCAAAAGTATCTAGACAATGGCAAGGTGAGCATATGCAGTAAAATGGAAAGAGCGTAGCAATATCTTTGCGTTTAATCATTACAAAAGTGGTAGGTGTAGTAGGTAAATCCTGCAGCGCCGTTGAGAGCTTGATAGGAAATCTCCTTGTGCACACCAGACATATCTATAAATTCATCAGTGGCGGTGAACGTACCACAACCACTTTTTTCGTAGTTATTTTAGGTCGGTCGGGAGTCATGGAAGATGCAAGTCATGGAGGACCAACTGAAAGGGATGGAGAACAAAGCGTTTCTATAATATAGACATTTTCGTTCTTGACTGGTGTTATTAAGCCCTGAGTGAAATATGTATATGTATGCAGGGGAGAACACATAGGATTTTTGCAAGTGACTGGTTAAAGTTTTGGAGGGATTATTTACGGAAAGACTAAAGAAATATACTTTAAAGATATGGAAAAGGGAGAACTGAGCGTACAAGCTGTCTTCATGTTCTCCTCTCTGTTTACGAACAATATGCATAATATTGTGTTCAACTTCAAGTACTAGAAGCAGAAGCAGCAGCGGGAGTAGTAGTAACTTGCTGGCTGTTGTAGTGGTAGTAATAGTAAAGCAACTCGTTTAAAATAAGTGAAAGGGGAAAAAGAAGAGGTGAATTGGATTAATGATAAAGACGGGAAAAGAAAGTAAGACGAGGAGAAAGTTAAAGTGAGAATGTAAAGTTGTAGTGAATTTGGGCGTTGACGACAGTTTTCCTTGTACTACTCACATTTGCTTTTTTGTTGTGTTTTACTCAAGTAAAATGCTCAAGTAACTTATATTCATAAAGTTGGGGAGAGAGCAAGAGTTGACTCTGTGCCGTTGCAAAAAACATAACACACATGCTTACACATTTAAACAGATAGGTATAAATACGTTTTCATCCCTGCTTACGTATCTAATATCATTGAAATCTCTACTTAAAATCAGAGTTATTTTTACTACTTGCCTCTTCCACTACACACACACACACACTCATTCAAGAAAAGTATTTTCCTGCTTCTTCCTTTTGCTTTTGGTTTTAAAAGTAACTTCGAAGACAAAACGAGATAGGAGTCTTATTCAAAGTTCGCGGGGAAGTGAGAAGGAAAATAGAAGCACTAACACTCCCAGTGGGACAAACTACCTACTGGAAAGAACTGGTACTCCTGCATTAAACTTATATAATGTCCATTCATATAATGGTATGCATAAAATGCACGGCTGGCTTATTTACCGGAGGGAAGAAAAATAAAGAAAGCTATTAGGTGTATGTTCATACGTACATTTAGTACATTACATTACTTCACATTCAATAACTTGAATGTTTTATGTCATGCATTTATATGTGCAATAGGAAACAGAGATAGAAAACATCTTACTTTACCAAGCGAAGTTTTCCTCTCACTTTTTCTAACTTAAACAAGTGAGTGCTATTCCTTCTATCTTAAAAAAATTGGTAAAGGGGAAAAGGAAAGGTAAAAGCCGAATGATTTGAGGCTGAAAACCTGAAACAATATAGGATCTAGTCGTCGATTTCGTCCCCCGTTTAACATGTTTTCCACTCGTTCCCACGACGGTAACCAGGCCTATATAAATGAACGACTGGTTGCATTATGGGTATTGGATAACATTTTACGTGGTTTCCATTTAACTTAGACGCTTGCTGCTCCCATTCTCGTGGCTCATCTCTTTCTTCCCCATACTTTTTATCTCTTTGCTCGTGTGTATGAGTATGTGGGTTGGCGTAGCCATTTCACCAAAAGGAGAGGAAACGCTTCACACTCTCAGTGATTTCTCCCTTTCTTCACCGTTGTTATCCAATTTTCCCCTCAAACAGTCAATGCTGGTGTTCTTGAGCATAATGCCTTAATGCGTATAAAGATTCGTTCATCCGGTTGTCTCTGGGTAGGGATACCGTAGTCTCTCTGATTATGGCTAGGGCTGTAAATGGAAAGTAGAATTCGATATGGGGTTATTAACAGATACGTGCTACAATATGGGAGGGGCTAGCATAAGAAAATAGGTCCTTGCATAGTTTTGATAAAATTTCATTTAAATAATTTCAGGATACGTACAAAAGTGGATTTATAGAACGAAATTTTAGTTTCATTTATCTATTTCCCCAAATGCCACTTCTTTTTTATTCGGACCTTCCTTTCCTTCAGAGTGGACTAGCAAGTTCTTAATTTGAAATGCAAGAAACCTCTGTTCGGTTAGTAATCTCAAAGCATCCTCACGTGGTTACCCATTCTTCTTTCCATGAATAGCAATATCCTTGCTTCCGTTCTTTATAACGGTGATATTATTTGCTCAAAGCGAATTTTTGTACTGATCCTCATAATCTTTGTTATTATATGGCTAACTGTATAGTTTAGGTGCCTTCAGTGCGGGGTTATAGATGTAGAGGGGGATCATTAGAGAGACAGGTTACAATACGCAATATTACGGTATGCATGTTTTGTTTATATTATCACTTCCCCGTTCTAACACCAACACACCATCTTGATCATCATCATTTATAAACTCTTTTGTGCCTTTCGTCCACACATGAAGTATGAAGTAAAAAGTAGCATCCAGCCGCCTCAACTGTGATTTGCTTGAAGCGTTTCTCCGTTTGTCGTTGCATTGGCTCCCTTTTCTGTATCTATCGTTATACTTAAAGTAACCTCTTTCTGCGGGGGAAAAACTTGGCACCACGTAATTACTAGTAAGGGATTCCCTTGTTGGTAATTTTTTAACCAAAGCACACCTCTCACTTTCGCACCGTTACATCACCATTATGTGAAGTGGGAGTTTGCTGAATCCGCAAATAGCGTATTCGCACGTAGTTATTTTTCTCGTATATATTTTATGAAATGTTGTGTGTGTCTGTTTCACTGTGTAAGGTGGATCCCTGAACAGCCTACACTTTCAAAGCTAAAAGCCCTCCTGATTTTGATGATGATGATGATGTAGCATTACCGTAGATAGTTTCAACAACACGTGTGTCTATGCTTGTGTCTTCATGTTTTTCTTTGTATATTAATGTGGGTACTATGGGGAAAGGTGTACTTTATATGTATGGCTATGAAATGACAAAGAAATGAAGTGGCGAACATTCGCGATAAATAGTTTTAGAGTCACGGATAATGTTGGTAATATTTAGCTGCTTTCGCGGTTAGAAATAAATCATCTTAACTAGAGCCTCTTGCTTTTTTCGCCCTCTCATTTCTGTGCTACTCTCTTTCTTTGTCTTCTATTTTATATATTTCACGAAATGGTGCCTCGGAAGCTAGAATACTAAATTTTATTGCGTCATGAAAGATTTATGAGATGACTACAAAGGCTTTTACCTGATGATCAGTCCAATTGAGATGGTGCAGCTAGTGGAAGCACAAACTTGACTTTTTTTCGCTATAATAATTTCCTCCCATTAAATTGTCTGGCTACTACGTGCCGGTAGAATCTCTATCCGTTTCCTTCTTTACTTTTACGGTCATCTCGCCAAAATCCTAAAGGAATCTCAGTTCTCGACTGAGATGTATTTAATCTTTACTTCTTTAACTTCTTAATTGTTAATACATTCTGATTACTTTACTATTAGTGTTTCTTATCCGTTTCCTTGGCATTTTCACCCTTTCCTCTCAGAATAGGAAAGTTCCTGTGCATGTAGCAGCTTGTGTATTTTCCTTCCGACTGACTAGTTTCCATTTTCTTCTGCCGGGCGAGCAAAGAGCTCGCTAAAAGAGCTTACTGTAAGAGCATTCATTCCTAGTTCCTGCACATCTGCTTGTAGAAACATGGGAACATTTCATGTATGATGACGACGGACAATCCTAATTTTTTTTACTGAACATCACGGCATTTTATCGTGTTAGCCAGGAAACATTGTGTCCACATGAAAAGACGACACGAAAATGAAATAATAATAATTTTGTTGTGAGCTTAATACATGACGTGGCTTTCAGTACGTGGAAAAAATCGTGGAAAATCTAATAATAAAAATAGCATGATACGGTGGCAATATATGGGTGATATGTCAGTCGTTTTTATACTTCCATTTGGTATCGAACCGGCAGATGCGAATGAAAGTAAATGTGTAATATAAAGTATACGTAAGTAAGTAGATGAATTGCAACAAAGAGAAAACGAAATAAATGCTTAGACGGATGCGGGAGGAGGAATATTGTCATCCTCATGCAGCAAAAGTAAAAAAATGTACCTTCTTCATGATATTCTGCACGCTTTTTCAACTAGCGACAGAATATTTTTCTAGCGAATCTTTGACGGCTGACTAGAGGAAAAATTTCCACGAAAAACATGAACGATGGGATACCATGTATGTTTTATAAGGCGGGCAATTTTTGATAGGAGAAATAATGATGCAGTCAGAATGAAATTTCCTCTGTGGACCAGAACGGGGGTATTGTCCATTCCATTGTGTCTTTATGGCATATAAATGATGCAGTGTTGCTGAAGAATAACAATAAAATGACACGGAAAAGTCAAAAATAAAAAGAATCCACATTAGAAAACGAGGGAGTTCATGTTAATGCACTTGTTCACTGCAGAGAAACGACTTAAACTTGTCCAGGGTTATAAGACAAGCTATTGCTGCTGCCGTTGGCAGAAAAATATACGTATCTACTCCTGGCCATTTCTGGAGTGTGTATACTACTAGGATACTCGATCCGTGTATGCGTTGGTCGCTATATAAGTAGTCACATATTTATATAAACGTTCATGACATCATTGAAGAAGAGAAAGAAAGTGTACGTGTTGAAAGCAGTCGGCAGTGGTGGTGTGGATCTGTACTGCCCTTCCTTAGTTTATCCCTGTCCTGTGTATTTTACAGTTTTTTTTCACTTGACTACGACTCCCATTTTTACTGCCTTTGCTACTGCTTCCGTTGATTCTTTCTTTTCCTTTTTTATGTAAGTGGGTTAGCTTCTCTCATCATTTTTGCTTCGTGGAGGGCTATGTAATAAAAGGAATGTCACATGAGCGATAGAAGGGAGTGATATATTGCAAAGTTACAGGTATGGCTAATGTTAGGACCGGCTGGAGGAAGGGACAGAGAGAAACAGAGGGAGACGATGGAGAAGTGCTCGAGTATTGTTGAAGTAGCAAAGGAATGGTGGTACTAGGAATGGGAGATGAATCTATTAGAAATGCGCTACAAATTCTTGATTTTCCTTTCCCCATCAGATGGGATAAGAAACTGTGTATAGAGTGATGATAGAAAGTAGGGATATAGATGGACTGGCTGTGTGTGTGTCTGCCTGCTTGTTTGTACATGTCCAGAGACCAAAGATTTGTTCTTGTTGTACTTTTATGTACGTAGCCTAAACCGATGTGCCTGTCTTATTCATTGCCTTTTAGTAGAATTTAATGCATAACGACAATAAGAATTCCCCTCATGTACATGCATACTTATGCGGATTGCCTGACTGAACTCTACACGCTTTCCTCTGAACTAAAGCAAGCATTACTTGGGAACGTTCTTAAAGAAACAAGAGAAAGGAAGAGAAAGAAAGTATTGAGGTCGGTAATACGGATTCCTTCAGAATCGAAAAGAAAAATATCATTCTAGGGAAGGAACATGGTAAAACGTTTGTAGGGTGTATATTGATATTATACATATTCTTTTTCCTGTAAGGATGAACAATACACTTGAAAATCGGTTCACGAATCTCTGCAGGACCAACGGAGAAAAAGAGACAGACAGAGAAGGGATGGTGAAGAGAACTAAACACAGAAAGATCATGAATCGCTTCTTTACGCGTGACTTCAAGTATCGCCCAACCGTACCTTTACTGCTAGCAGTGCAATATATCCATCTTGTAACAATCATCTCGTTCATTCGTCCATCCATCCATCAGTTTATCCCGCTTGCATGCGATTTCCATCCAACTTGCCATTACAAAAAGAACATAAATATATATCTATAGCCATGCATTCGACAATGCCATATTCTCCTTTGGTTGATGCACATAATGTGCATGCATGGTATGTGAAATTGTACAACTTTCCATCGTTCAGTACGCCTAGTATATACGTGTAAACGTGCAGCCAACCGATCTGCCGAAGCAATATTTTATTATCATTGTAGATACCCTTACATTATATAACACAAAGAAACATGCTCTTTTCCTGCTAGATGCATGCATTCATTCCCAATGATTTATGTATGATCATTGTCATATCCATTTATTTATATGTATCAGAATAATAGCCGGCTTTTCTGCACTTTTTTCTACATAAATTCAAAACAAGGAAAGCCGAGAGAGATGATTTTTATCCCTTTTCTTCGCTTTCTCCCATGCAGTTTTTCACACAAACAAAAAAACCTTATTTCGATTTCTGAAAGATACAAAGTACGTGAAATAATAAGGAGAAAACTTGCTTATATCACAGTCACGTTGAGCACGAGCTAAGGGCGAGATTTTTTTGAATGCTCTCTTTACCAAATCTAATGTTACTCCTCTATGAAAATCCTCCTACCTCTCTGTATGCTTATTTTTATCACTGCTTTGATAACATAAAGGAAACAGGAAATCTACTGACATATACCAGTTATCACTTGAGCACTACATCTACTGGACAGCTTACTCGCTTTTTTTCGCGCCTTTGAATCAAAGATTTTGGGAAGATGCAAATGAAACTCGAACCCAGACATATTGACTTTTATAAGGCAAAACCAGTGTTCAGGTGAAGGATTTAAAACGTTTTTCTTTCAAGCTCCCAAATTGTACATTCCGAGTTTGGTTGAATTTGTGTTCCTTTTTATCTTCACCGTTGTCAATATTTGGAAGTGAATCAAATTTACAACGAATATATTTCATTTATTCGGCCTCAGTGATGCTTTGTTGCCACGCAGTAAAAACGGTTATTCGATAAAGACAGGGTTTTCCTTTTAAGACAACTCTAGCAATACTGTACTATCTTCCGTAATTTAATATGTACTACCGGAGTATCAATAAAAATTACATGGGCGTACCATTGCCTTGTATTTTATGCAACATACACAAGTACTTTTACATTTCGCAATATTACAAAAATGCGGCACGAAAAAACGTACTACTGTGCACACTTCTGCATGTGTGCTATATGGTTTCGTACCCGTACCTATTTACTTTTCTGAAGATAGAAAGCAGAAGGAAAACTGACATTGTTACTGTGTGTAAAATATCTGCTTCATTCGTAGTAGATGTTCATGTCCTGTATTTCATTTTTCTTTGTACGGGGAAAGAGTACAATTGGCTGATTTCGTTTTACTTGGTGTGCGCATTGTAATCCAACTACTTTTCCAGTCGTCCCCAGAAACATAACTTGGTGTCATTACATGCTTTTATGTGTTACGATAAGTTTCTTGTATAACCCTTTTACGGCTGTCAGTTTCGCGTTTTACGGCAATGATTACATACGATAATGGGAAACAACGGGACGGTTGGCTGTTTATTGCTTGCCCTGCATCTAGCGGCACGAAATGGAATGGTGAATTTGATGCTGTTGTTTAGTTTCTTTTTTAAACCTCATAAGATTTTTTTCTAGTTTTCTGGTGGACTGTTATTATGAGATGATATGGCAGAAAAAACTGCCTATTTTGCTTTTTTCTATAATGTGCCGTCGTAGGAGGTATGTAGCAATCGGGTGGAAACTGGAAAAAGCAAAGGGCTGGCACACACATACGCACGTTTTACGGCATTGCACTAGAAAGTGCTACAATAATAAGTTGTAAATTATTTTAAAACGGTTACACGCCAGATAATTTAATAGCTTTGGCGGGAATTTCAAGGAACGAATGGAACACTTTTACACTTACACGTTATTTAATAATGAAAACATAAATAACGCCATCTGTTTTCATTGATTCTAATAGGTAGTTTAGGGATTGGCAAAGGTACGGAAACACACGGTACATTTTTCTCCTTGCAAAAAGTAAAGATCACGCTCAATAACTTCAATGACATGAATGTTTAATTAAAATGAATGATGACCAACTTAATATCGTGGCTTTGCCGTAATTAATTACGGAAATGGACGGTATATCTATAGCCATTTGCCATTCGTTGAAAGTGGAACATGCCTCAATTAGTTTTGCTCAATAAATGATTAGTTTAAACCTTTGGCTGCTGCACAATCAGCAGTGAAGTCGTGCCGTATGCGACCGCCAACAAGCACACTCCTTTTTTGCGTTAGTTGAAAAATGGGCAAGCAATGCGTGTACACCACTGTTTGGTTGGAAGTTGAGATGTTTTATGGGAAAACGAGAAATGTATACGTTTTATGTTGTTCGGTCCATAAATCTGTCAGAAGAGGCAAAATGATATTTCACCAAAAGGGAAGAGAAAGGAACAGAGACGAAATAGATCTCAGGCGGGTATACAAAAGGTATGTTCAATAATTATAAAACCAGGAGTACCGTGTTATTGAAATGGTCGGCATTTTGCACCAAGCAAAGTTTTGCACTGTCCTTTGTAGTCACAACGTAGCGTTTAGCACATGCAGCACAATAATTTCAGTAAAACCTGACTACATGAACCTTACGATTAGTGTGACATGTACCCCATTGTTCAACCTGTGAATATAATAGTCTGTGAATTTGTGGGCACAGTTTATGTGACACTCGAAACTTGTATGTCACTCAAATAGTGTGATTTAACGTTAAATAGATATGAAAAGAACTGTGAGTGCGATCGACCGAAACCTGTATTTATGGACATCAAAAGTAAAACAAAAACAAAAGAAACCAGGCCTCTCCCATATATTTATTTGTTAAACAATGACAGGTGTAGATGTTGGGTGGAGATATGATGCAAGTCAAAGTCAAGCTACGTATTTATACAGAATTCAAGTCAAATACGGTTAATAGAATGAACGTATACCGCACGAAATTAATATCCATCTCCATGCCGATAGATTAAAATGAAGCCGTATAATCACAATGTAATAACGTTACACACTTGATGAAGTGCAAAAGTTGTACACAGTAAGAAGAGTACGAGGTATTTCAATTATACGGTACTTTTTTGTTTTATAAATTGCGAACACATCTTAGGCGGCAAGTGAAATCATGGCGGGGCAAGAAATGGATAGTCTTGAAACCTAGAAAGACATTGAACATCTAATAGGAGAGTAGGTCCAACTTGTGTACTAATCAACTGAAATATCATTGTTCGGAGTTTTTTCTTTTGCCGGATGGGCAGAAGGCGGTATATGCTACAGGAAAGCAAAAAGAACTCCTTGTTTAGCTAGCTAGCATAGTAAGCGTGTGCGCGCTGTCTACCGTGCGTCCGGTGTGTGGTGTGTTCCTTCCTGTCTTCTGTTAATGCCTACCTTCATTTATTGCCGATAAGTTAGTCTAGTGTTGGTTCGTGATGGCAGTTGTCGCGGCTGTACGGACGTACAGGCAAACTGCATAAACACTAGTCATAGAGGTACACACAAACATACCAACGGATTTATATGTAGCTAGATGGGATGTGTGGGTTTATGTTTGTTCTCGGAATTTTCCCTTTCTCTCACTTTCACTATATTTTTCTGCCGGTTCCTTTTGGTTGCAGTAGGTTTTTTTTAGTCCCCCATGTTATTGTACAGATTGTGCTTCTTAAAATGGTAAAACTAATGAAGAAATAGGGCGGACATTGTGGGTCCATGTGAACTGTTTATCAGGAGCCAATGCAATGCTGTAGCAGTGAAAATCAGAAATACTTTTGGAACTGGTGAACTGACTCATAAAACATCATAAAGTAGTGCTGACTGTTGTGAACGTCATCCTTTCATTGAATTTACTGCTTTTATTCCATTCATTAGATCCTGTTGCTTAAAATGTTTCCACTCTTCTTTTGTGCTGATTATCATGGAAACCAATGAATGTGAGTAAAGCAGCCCGAAACTTTGCTACATTTCAACAGCGTCGTCTTCCTTCTTGCCACCGAACCAATTTTCTTTTTTTAAAGATATTTTAATGCTGTCGCATAGCAGCAACATATTTGCGCTTTTCAACCATAACACAAACATGTATACACACGCACCATTGCAGTGCTTTATCGCTGGTTCTGGAGTCACCTCATTGCAGACACTTTTCCCAATGATTCCATCCACTTGTACAAACTTTGTGATTCACATTTTTATTGGTGTATGTTATGCCATTTATATATATATGCGTGTATACCAGAAAATACCAGACAGCGTTACTTTAAAAAGGATGAATATAATATGGTATCTTGGTTGAAAGAGGTGTAGAAGACGCAAAGAGTTTAATGTGGTTAACTACGCTACGAGCTAGTTGTTACTTGCTTCGCAATCGTGCAACGAGAAAATCCAAGATTGAGAAAACCGAATGTGCATGCTTCCCTATGAGCTACTCCATTTTTGTAATAAAGTTTGCACATACAATATACTCACCGTATAATGGTACATCCTCGCATAATAAGTTGAACTATGTTGGATCACCTACAAACTTCTCGTGAAATGAATGTTGCATAAAGAAAATTGAAGTCGCTATCTAGTAACTTTATCCTGCGCCGACGTGCACACTAAAACAAACTATAGAGGGAGAGAGAAAGGAAGCTCGTAGTAACTAGTTCGAGTCCATTCTTTGGCAAACTAATCTATGAATTAATGTAGACGTAAGGAACCACTTTTTTGCAACAGGCCAGAGAGGAAAGAAGGGGTTGAAAATCGCAGGTGACTGTGATTAGTTTTTCCCTTGCCATTCTCTGCGTTACCTGTTCCCCCTGGAGAAACTTATTATATTACATACATTACATAGTGGAATGTACACTATAAAAGCATTGTACGTCTGCTCTTCGTGCTTCTCTGGTGGAAAAATTGTACGACGTCTCTGTTGTTTTACTATTTCCATATTCCGTGTTGTGTACTTGGTTAAAGTAGGAAGCTAGGCCGGATCTGGTTTTGGTTAAATTTTCCGTAGGTATGTGTTTTCATACGCAGATATGGAGAAGGGGCTGAGCACTTTCTCTACCACAGCTTTGGGCTATGGCTATCATCGTGATGAAATTAACTCATTCACTGCGAGTAAAATAAGAGGAGTAACAAATGAGGAAAACTTTCTTTCTGTATCCACATACATTTATTTTATTTTATATGAAATTCGTGTAACGTGGTCGTCTAGCGCGGCAATAATACCACGGTACCTACGCACTTGAACTGTTAACAACAACGGTTCTTTTAACTGCTATTGTGCGTATCCCTGTAAGTATCCCGGGATAACTGCTCATCCTAAAATTCTAACCTTGTCCATTAACTTGTTTGCAACTTCGCGCTATTTCCTTTTACAATTTTGGACTAGTACACACACGTGAAAGCTGTGCGAGAGTGGGTTGCATATACTTAAAAAAACATACACACCGTGTTTCTCTGCTCATTTGCTTTGATAAAGTTGTAATATCTAATTCATAAAGTTAATGTAATCTGAAACGGAAGAGTTGCATGTTTTACAGGACATGTATTTATTTTATGCAGAAAGTTGGTATGAGAAACAGTTACGTGTCGTAGGGAACGACCTTTGGTATAGACGCGTGGCCAAAACAGTGTTAAAATACATTTACATATTTATTTATAGATTAAAATACCTGATTTTTGTACCTGTTTTTACGTCAGCATTGTGAAATCTGTGGGTGAAAGTTGTAGAATATGCAGTGGGGGGATTTTTCTCGACGAAATTTCAACGAAATGACTTTCTTCTGGTGCTGATGTAATCTCATATATATGCATACCTGGATTTCACTGTAGAATTACTTAATCAGTGTTTGATGAACAAAGCAGAACTAGTAAAGCTAGTCAAACTGATGATTCCTGTTCAAACCGTGTATAAGCATAAAAAATGAACGTTGCTTTGAAATCTAGACGGTGAACCGTATACGGGTAGTTTTATAACTGTAGAAGTGTGTATTACGTAAGTATAGTAAGTATTGGTTAGACTTACGTAAGTACTTTCTTCGGTACAAAAATACTCTGCGGCATTATCACTTTTTTGATCGAAACTACCACCGGTACTTAAAAAAGCTATGTGTGTAAAGTGGTAAGAGCAGATGACAAGTCGATTAATCTATTGAATCGTGAATAAAAACAGTCTGAGCGTTATAGTGTCAGTATGCGACGGTGGCATCATGCTTTGGCGATGCTGCTCATCACCCCGATAATAGATTCAACACATGTGCTAAATAATCTAGAGATCCACCGTGCCAGAAGTTTATCAGGAAGACAGGAACAAAGTAAACAGAATCCGAGGCAACTCACAGCTCTTCAAACACAACCGACAGAGTGTAGGCACTCGTAGGAACCGAACGAAGAGAGCAAGTAAAATGAACATTGTGATAAATAAAGAAACACACGGCACATCAAACAATAAGTGACATGACTGTTACGGTTGAAACGAACAATTTGTGTACCTATCTACTCTGCTGGGGTGTATACCAATACAAGCATTTATCTGATTTCTACGACAGTAGTCTCCAATAATAGCACGTTGCAGCTGACGTAGTAATTCTTAAAGCTGCTACTTTACTGATAGAGATAAAGCTGTATGTGCATTGTATTAGCCGCACCTCATCTTGAATAAGGATTTCGTCATTTAGCTGCTGTGGCCTATGGCTCCAGTCTGACAAGGGTAGTCGAAGTCGCGGATCGCGAACGGTCACTACGTCCTTATTATTATTATCATTGTTATTATCATTATACCCGAACCCTATAAATCGCACAGCGTTCATAAGAACCCAGATTCTTAAAGAAAAAAAAACAGAATGTATTAGTGTAGACATGTACTTTTGTAGAGGTTGACGAAATGACAAAGAGCACGTAGTCAATGGATTGTTGTTGACTCACCGTTGCTGCGGCTGTTTTTGATGCAAGCTCACTACTGTATAAGCGTACGATTGGTTGGTTGGAGGTGAACAAGAGGCTAACACTTCCTGACCTAAATGAAATTTTCGGCAAATGTTATGGAATGTTTGGTGTGGTAAATGTGAAGCTGCGATGGTAGTTTTCACCAAAGATTCTTTTCGGATGGTATTTTCTTATTCTCACTTGTACGTGATGATGATTTTGATGATAGTGATGATGAATATGATGTTATAGAGCAGTTAATACTATAATACAATGGTATGTGCCTGAGTACGTACTACATATGCTGATACTTTCCCGACTGCCATGACGTGCACCCTTGTGTGTATGTGGCTCATTTGCAGGATTTCTCCCCTTTCTTAAGCTGTTCAGTGGAGCCACGCGCATATACACAACTCATCAAAAAGTCTAATTTCAACTTGCTCCTCAAATTTCTCCCATGGCACGCTAATTTTCAGTTACACTAAAATATGTTCGTTAAACTATACAACGGCAACTTTCATCGGAATGCTGCTTTTACTGGTCAGGGTTATAGTGTGCAATGGTGGGTAGAATTACCATAATTGAGGCTCGGAGTGTATGCGTGCTTTGTTCCAAAATTTCTTCCAAGTAACTGTATAAGCAGTATAAGGACGTCTGACGACTTGTAACAATAGATACTATCCCTTTGCTGGTACAATAAATTTGAGAGAAAAATTCTAAGAGGTTTTACATGGCCAAAACTATCCCAGAGTCCTTTTTTCACAATTCAGAAGGGAATTTATCAACTTCATGGAGAGACAATATTTTCAAACAGTCTAATTATGCATGTCTGATTTTCGAAGAACGAAGGAAGATAGTTCGCTTGACTACTACGCAGTAAGTCCACGTTGTGCTATCATCTCACATACTGTTATGAAGCAGACAATCACTCCGTTATTGTTGTTGTGAAGGGAAATTATAGAAGGCAGAAATATATTTCCTTGTGTTTATAATGGAAGGGAGTGTGAAGGGACTTCTATGTAGAGAGACTAATAGCGCTTCTTCGAGTAATACGACCAGCGGAGGCCATGGCGAGCTGAGTAATCTCCAGACAAACAAAATGAAAATACCGGAATGCTTCTCCGCTGCCTCATCTTCTTCATATTATGCCTCTCCAGATAATAGTCTGTGCGATGTTGGTGTCACTTCCCCAACGACATCTACTTCGTCTACAACTGGTGCCATAGCAGTTCCAACAGCATCAACATCATCTTCTTCATCATCCGAAGAAAGAGGTAAAATGCTTTCCACTGGTGCTACCGGAATGGTTAACTCATTTATAGAGGAAGACCAATTGAGGAAAGCTGAGCAGTATAAATATATTTCCAGCATGAATGTGACTAGTGAGCAGTGGAAAAGTTTTACTGACGCACTCGCTGCAACAACAGTAATTAATAGTGATACCAGAGAGCAAAAGTCGTCGTGTTTATTTGAGGGAAAAACAACTCAATTTGTGAATGATATTAGTAAGTTAAGTAGTAGTAATAATGCTAGCACCAACGGTTCATCAACACCTCCAACAACACATAACAATTGCAGTGGCACCAGCATCGATTCCCTGCAGCAGCTGAGCAACAGTTCTTGTATTTCTTTGCCCCCGTCTCATGTTTGCACAGTGTGTCATGGTAGAATTCGTGATCCATACAAAATGACAATTAATGATAGTTGCGCAAGTGGTGGCATTAATGGTCATGCCAGTTCCTCTTCTTCCTCTGTTGTTGGTGCCACCACAGCGCCTACCACTAGTACAACCCTACAGCAATGCAATCAGAATCACTGTGATCATAATGGATCAACTTTTTCATCAACTGAGGAGGAACTAACAAAAGGTTGTGTGGCAGCTCAAACGGAAACAGCTGTTAATGATCCCCTGTTTAGTGGATACTTGGGCTCATGGAAAAAGAATCGGTATCTAAGTGGCAACTTCTCTGTCAGCGGTGACACCATGGAAGCTATTGTGCAGTGTCTTGTATTCCTCAAGGCTTTCTCTGTACGTTACTTTACTTATTTATGGCGACTATCTAGTTGTACACACATACACACCATACATATATAAATATACTGTAGATATGCGTCACGGTTGTGTAATCATTATAAGCTAGATGGATTGTGAATTATTACAATAGCATTAATTTGTAACGCTTTCGCTCCCCTCTCCAGTATTGTATTACATCCCTACCGTTATGCATATATAACATGACTTCATGTAGATACAGACTTTCATATAATTATCACGAAATGGTATAAACATAAAACTGGAAACTGTTTAAGTAGTGTAAATATCGTTAATAATATTATTATCGCTAAGCATGATATTTCGCAGCTCTACAGCAGCAGTCCAAATATTCCTCCTGTGAGTGAAATTGAATAATTACTTAATTTAAAATATGAACTCGCGCCACTCCTGAAGGAGTAATTGATGGACATGATTAATTTAAAAGAGTGAATGTTACTACCATTATTACATTTAAATCTGTTGGCAACGCATGACACTCTCTTTTTTCTTTGCGCAATTCTCTCTGCGTGTTTTTATATTTCATACTTTTTGAAACAAAGAAATGAAGGTTTGCATCACAGGAAGTGCGCAACACGATTTCAACATCCAAGTGCATTTTGTATATTAAGACTGTTATGATTATGCTTTACGCTTTCTACAGCCTTGTATATTGCATTGCAAGTAGCCGGGAGTGAAAACCGTGATGTACGCTGAATTATGTATAGAAGTTTTGTAGCAGTACAGCGGCGGATTGATGGGATGTTCTCTCCAACTTTAACTATGCAGAGAAACAACAGCACCAACTTTGTTTCTTGAGTACTCGAATTTCATCATGAAGTAATCATTCACAAGTGCATTCTATAGTTTCTTGTGTTCGTCTGTCCATCCATATGCCTTGAGCATTTAAAATTTAAATTTTAAGCAATTTTCTCTTAAACTTCTCACTTTAAAAAATAGCATGTGCTTGATACCATGGTGACTGGCTATTAATTGAACAAAACTCTTTGATTATTTTTGTATCTAAAATTTAGTTGGTTCATTAAAAATTACATAGCTTGATTCAGGGACGATATGTACATTCGAACATGCATAATAAAATGGCTCGGAATTTTTATTCTTGTCTTTCCTATTTCATATTACCCTTTACACTTAAACCAAAATACAATTTTAAAAACACACTTGCCTTCCATAAATGCTTCAGTGCCACTTTTCCATGTACTGCATTGAGATTAAGTTTGTAGGTGTTGAGCATATGCACTGTGCTTGCCTGCTACTGATTAAAGCGCTAAAATATTGTTGCATAAAATTGTTTAAATATTCGTCACGTCGTAAATTTACACCGAGTCGGAGTGGAATCTACACTCCACTTAACTCACATATAGCAGCTATGCTAGTGGAAATTTGATACGATCACGGAAAAAGTTTTCCTTCGCTACTTGTTTACGTTACTTGTATGCAAGTTTAACGAATTGTTTTGTTGGTTTTTATGAAAAGTTTAAAAGAAGCATTTTACCTTCTAAACTTTTGGGCTGCTGCTGACGTCTTTTTAACCTAACGTTTTATGAATTTTTGTACGTGTCGGTACTATGATATGATATCGAATTTCATGCTCCAAGCTGAGCTCACTGACTGAACTTGACAACTATGCTATGATTGACGATTCTTATAATTTTAAATACAACTCTGTACTTTCTTTACCATCCACAGCAAGAGTGCAGGCTGGCCCAGAACATAAACCTATTTACTTTGAACCAAATATTAACCCATCTGTGCAATAGGAGAAGGAGAAACAATACACTGCCTTCCAACTTTGAGGCGGTATCCTAACTTTTCATAGTGAACAAAATTTCTACACTTTACAGTCTACAATCTGAGTTCGTTTCACCCACTCGAGGACTTCTTGCATTGCTATTATCGACAAGCAAGTAATTTATCTTCAATGAGACAACCGAAGATAATAAAATATACACTTTTCCACAATTTGCGTGAAGTTGCCGAGTGAAAGCAACTCGCGACCTTTGAATTAGAGGAAAATTAAAATGGATCGCACGACTTATTATTGTGAGTGTAATCGTAGGTACCAGACGGAGGTGTGCCGGGAAAAGAACTATCATCACCCAAACACCATAATTTCTTATGTCCTGTTTAATATGTAAAGCAGGTAACATGTTCGCATTTAAGAGTCGGGAAGTAACTAATATTCAGAAATCATTTTGATTTTCCGACGAATGAGCAAAATGTGACTGGGCAAGTAAAAAGTCGAGAAAGTGTGTTTAATAGAGGAAGAGAAAATAAGTGAAAGGGAGGAAGCATGGGAAAAACTAAACATGTCTCTGGCATCCGAGTGTTGTATGCATCTGGTAATAGTTGGGAGGGGAGAGGGAATGTTAATTAAAGGAGAGAAGAGGAATGCTCTGAGAAAAACAGCAGAAGGAAATAATGTTTCTCATCGACTTTTTACAGCCTTCGTGGCATGCAAATGAAGTACTAGAAGAGACTCGGCAACTAGACACAGTAGATAGAATGTAAAGGGAAATGGGTGAAAGCAATCGGTAATTTGTCATGAACAACTCCGAATACCAAATTTTCTCTTTCTAACACTTTGACTCTCTGACTATCCAAACCCTCTTCCACTCTCCTTCTCCCAAACACATCTCGACGCTCTTTTTTCCCGTCTAACATTTTGCCTCCTTTTCAATCTGTTAATTCTGAATAGCTCATGCCTAATATGAACGAATGTTCATAGTTTGTATTCATGGAACATTCTATAGAAGTCATCCCATCTTCCACACAGCATTTATGATCTTGGTACTTGGTACAGCAAAAAAAGTAAAAAAACGAGACCTTTAAATAAATTCTCATTTTCTTTATTCACAACGTTTTCGTCCTACTCGCAGAAACTCATCCCACGCCATTCTTAGTCCGTGATATCTTACCCGGATGTTCTACACAACGGTTTACTGAAATTTAGTATCCGTTGTCCTTGTGAAAAATGCAGAACAACGAATCAAGGATATTGCTCAAAGATTCATTACTCGTCTTGTGTGCGTTTCTTGGTATACACACACTATTTACAAAAGACCTTGCCGTCTTGAATATTATACGAAAATGAGGGTTGCAAAATAATTTGCAATGATAACTGTCGTAATGTTAACGTACCAATGACGGCAGAAAGTAAACATGCTCGACTGGCAATCAACGCTTTTAAAGGAAGATGAACTCATTCACTGTTACGCCTACACCACCACTTTCATTTTCTCAACCCACGTTTATAGAGACTTGGCGGTACCTTAAAATGATGTCGAGCATGTTCGTAATTTTAGTAAAATTTGGTAGTGTTTTATTATACACTTGATATACGTATAGAGGTAGCCTAGTATTTCGCCCCTAGTATCTGTAATTTCGATAATGCACGTCTAGTAGTTTTTCTACTTCTATCATCGTAATACCTTGCTTCGTCTTCATCGACTAACGAGTACAAGTACATTTTGTAGATTGTAGAGTGCTGTGAAAATGATTATAGACCCCATTTTGTAATCTGTTTGATTTTTTTGGAAGGGAAATTGAAGCCTTTTTGAGCACATAGGATTATCTTAAATGCATTCAGGAGTGAAATTGATATAGAAGCTCGAAGCCATTCGTGTGTACTTTGGTGTGTATACAGTAATGTGCAAAATTCCAGGTTCATTTCTAGAGATTTGTAGACGATTACAACTATATATTTTATGCTTATAGTCGTGCTTTGATAATTTTCTCTTCTGATTGTACAGGCCCTTCCAAAATATGTTCTCATTTCAAAACATAAAACGTTTAGCCAGTATAGTATAGTGACGTAATATAAGAAATATGTATGAGGCGTGCTGTTTTCCGAGAGGGATAAAATTTGTAGAACTTTCGTAATTATGCCTGATATGTTGCCATGCTAATTCAAACTTCTTCGTCAGTCAGCATAAATTGATTATATACGACTCACATTTCTAAGAGTAGTGTTGTGTTCCATTTCCCGAATAATTTGAGTAATGTTCCGTGTTAATGTTAATAAGAAAAAGTAAAACCTCTAGACATCTTTTCCTGAGCATTTTACAATTATACTGGGGGTATCCCGTAGGCCATAGTATTCCAGTGTATATTAAACGTGTATGTATAGGTATACCAGGGCAGAGCTGTTGTTGGTACGAAGCAGTCCACTCCTCTCGTCCCGCATGTGTAATAAATTGGATTAGTTGAGTTTATTTGATTAAGTTTATCAATTTGACTAAATATTATACCTCCTTTTAGTGTATTTTACTCACGGATCGTTGATCATTTCATCCGATACGAAACGGTAACCATGATCTTGGCTCTCTTCGTTCACTCTCTGATAGAATCATGCTGGCACTTCATTTTAATTTATATCTATAATCCGTTTCACATTTCAACTTTCCATGGCGTATTAAAAATATATTTTATTTTAGAAATCGCCCAGCGAACATCTATTGCCGTTCTTGAGGCAAACTTCGTTTCGTCGCGTTATGGTAAATTGGTTGGTGCTTAATCCTACACAGTCTGCCTGAAGATTCTAAAATAATTCACTTACGACAAAATTATCATCAAATAAATATTACCTGGGAATAGCTGGTCTGACGTTATCCTCGTGTAAAAAATAAAAATAAGTACTGGTTCACTGAACCGGCAACCACGTACACAATCCGCACAATGGAAAAACGTACAAATAAATATTTGAAATATATACGTTAGCAGCTTCATTGGGTATAGGGGCAATGTGCCACTGAGAATCCCTTAAGCATATTATGTGCACAAATAAATGTAGAGTCAAAGTGAAAGTTCATAGGCTTTTGTCCCTTATCTCTACCACGCAGCCAAAAAACTGTTTAGAAAGCTTACGTAGGCTTCATGTGCATTTGTTGAAATGTGTATCCCGCTGCTTTCACAACATACCCTATTAGCGCAATTCAAAAATATGACGTGACATATATTTAATGCTTGTGCTACGTTACACAAGATGAAAAAAGTGGCGAGACCAAAAGGAACGAAAGGCTAAAGGAAGAGCGACAGAGGGGGATGGAGAGAAAGCAAATGTGTTAAATAAACTGTAAAGGAAAGCATCTTCTTGTAGTACAATGCTTTCCACCAATAATATTTTGTGGATTGTAGGGGGTAAATTCATGTAATCGCGTATTTAAAGGGATTCAATCATTACTTCTTGGGATCCCGAAACACATGTACAGGGGCAGACTAACGATAGAAAGAGCGAGAAAAGTGGGAGCATGAATAAAAGAAAAATTTACTTTATCTCTACAAAAGGTTTACTATAAGCAGCTTCCGTTATTTATTTGTATAGTCCATGTCAAAATTTTAGGCAGGGTTTATCAATACATTGAAATAATTGTATACAATATGTGGGTAAAAAGGAAAACGAATATGATATTGGACTATTGCTTATAGCGTTGCACGCATAAAGTGAAACGACGTAGAACGAAACGAAAGTCATAATGATTCCGTATTATGTTGCATTAAGTACAAAGCAGCCTCTCTATGTATTGTTAGATACTAACAAGTTACTAGTATAATGCAATATTATTGAAAACGTTTCTGGAAATGATTGAGAAACTGTTGTAGATAGTGTGCGTATAGCGACCACTGCTATTGTTGAAACTTTGATGACTAGCATAGCATGTTTCTTTGGTTGTCTCAAATAGTATGTCGGTGTGTATTTACTTTCCTGTGGGGAGTCATATTATTCTAGTAGAGGAAACCCGAAGGCTTCAAAATATACTTGTAGCAGAAGCTTGAAACAAGAAACATTGTTTATTTTGGTTAAATGGGAAAATAACGAAGGAATGACAAACAAATTATTTTGTTTTTGTAATTTTATAATTTATGTTGAAATAGTAAATTAGTACAACCTTTTTAGCTATTTGAGCAACTGTTCATGGAAACAATCTCGGAATGAGGAGACGAAGTATGAAAATAGAATGCATTTCGCCAGGATTCGGAAACCAGACAAGATGGTTATAAACGTCAATTTTGCTTAAACTGATTTCATATTTTCCATGTTGCCTGTTTTAGGTAGTTGTCAGAGTAGGCATTACCTAGCATCCCTTTAACTTTATGAGCAGGATGATTTTGACTGATTGCAAACTAATTTAAGTTTACATGTTCGAAATAACGGGGTTATATAGAACTTTCAAAATGAAGGCAAAAATGAGGTTTCCAGTGATACAACTTTTCGGTATCGAATTTCCGCAGCACTTCCTTATTGATATATAAATTGTGTACACTAGAATTATTTCTTACTGTACTAAATGTACACTTTATTTGCGCAGTTCATGGCGTAACTCTAATAAATTGGAAGTGTCGCTGTAAGTACTGTTTTAGGCCTTCAATCTGAATGTCGGATGCTACAGAATCCGGATTATACATTTTATTTGCCCTGATGGGACACTGAGGCTTTGCAGCCACGATCAAATGCACAATCAATCACCAAGTCAAACTCACTCTGCTCTATACCAGTTTCACGAAGCGACAAATTCGTTTGCGAGAATTGAACTTTTTATTTGATGCTATACACACAAAGATTTTGGTGGCACAATAGACAAATGCTGGTACAGTAGTAAGAAAGTGACTGACATTATATTTTAATCGTAAGTGAAATCCTTTAGCATAACGACCCAGGGTAGGACGCTGAAAACAAATATAAAATAATAATGGACGTGCCAAAAGTCTGTCGTTACAACCATCAGTTTTATCCTATCGTCATTTTTATGTCAGTTATTCTCTTCCTAATGCGCATGAAAGTTTTGAAAAGTTCGTTCCCGGGTTTTTCAGAATACGGATTTTTCCTTTATAACAAAATAAGATGCCTCCGGTTGTCCACCATTTTTCTCGAAAAAGCAGTAATTTTTTGAATAAGTAATAGTTTGATGTTTTTGTGTGTGGAATACGACGTAGATTTATAAACTTTTTTTAAATGTTGAAAAATATACGATAAACTGATGAATTAATACATTGCGTTTGTTTACACACTGCGATAGATTCCGTATTTATTTACAATGTGTGCCCATAATCCAACTCCTGTCCGTTTGCCAGTTTTGTAACACAAGCCTGCACGAATTGGGAGAATGTTTTATTAAAAGTTGTGCGAAAATGTGTTAAGGGTTAATAACATTAAAAATTTTCTAATTTTCTGTTGGTCGTAATGAGCTGGTTTTTTTATGTTAGGGTGTGTGCGTTGGTGTTTATAGCTTATAAAGGATGCCAGGGAAAGCTTCCAACAGTTGAGAATGGAGACTAAAAACATGGTAGAGATCCATACCCGCTGTCAAGGGGGCAATTGGCTAGTTTTATATATTACCCATCTCTGATTTCCTTCAACATTGTTTTATGGGGAGACAGATAAACCGTCACAAAAAATGTGTTTGACCGTGGTCATATTATGGTTTTGAGGCGTTGCACCTGGCACCTAATAACCTTTATACTCAAGTTATAAGTTAGAACACGTGACCCAATCGTTAGTTCTCTCCGAATAGCTAGGTACTGCAGCAGGAAATCAGAAAGTTAGAAAAAATGAGAAATTTGACACTGCCACTTTTTTCATGTATTTACCAAAGCATTACGGTGGCAGGGTTTAGTCGTACAACAACGCACAGTGTATAAGTAAATTTTTAGCAAGTTTTTTCAACGTTGTGCTTTCCTGCTGCAGTAGGTAGATTTTCTTCTGCAGCTAAATTCAACGATGCTGTGGAGAACAAAGCAATACCGCCAGCCAGAAACCACAAGATATGACGACATAGGAATCCATCCCCGCAATACTTCTGTCACTGGTTCTAAGGTCCCCGGTTGATGGCGCAGGGAGTAGGTCCCCGGTTCATGGCGCAGTGAATAGGTCTCCGATTCCGGATGCAGTGCAGAGGACGTCCTGGTTGCCCGATCCCCAATGAGGCTCTCCCTACCCATATTTACATACCGTAAATGAAGCATAGCGACTACAAGAGGAAGCAGCTTGTGCTGCCAGGAAATGGTTTATATAGAAAACTGCCTATTCGTTGAAAACATAGAAAACACTATTCTCCTGTTTTAATAGACGACAGTTTGACTGTATGCGGTGCTAACTTGTTACTGTTGTTTAAGTTAGTAGATGATAATAATGATGTAGTGATGCTATAACAAAAACAGCACGATTCGAACTCTGAACGCATGTATAAACACTTGGATATTTATTTTTCGAAAGGAAGCAAATAAGAATCTAACTTTTATACTACTAGTGACTTAAGAAATCCAAAGAGTTATTGAAATCACATGACTTCAAGGCACCAGACTCTCTTTCCAAGTTTTCATTTGTGTACCAATTTTCTCCGTTGTATTCAACTTTTGACCTATCTCACTTCTTTGTACACATTTATTACAATTCTTAGAATGACAGGAAACCAACTACACACACTGGCGCACATGACATGACAAGATCCATATTATTGTGATACTTTTTTCCTCTTCTTTAATAGTTTGTTGTATTAAAAGTTTGACTCTTCATCCGTCTCTTTGGCATCAGGCTAGAGTGCATCCCTGCTAGAGAGGATGATATATCTGTTAAAAGTACATGCTTCTAGTGCTACTTTACATACTTTTAGTAATGTCTATTTAACTATGTGCATGTCTCTGAAGTTGGATTTGGTATTTGGAAGAGGCATCTTTTTTCTTTCTCTTCGTTTTTACAAAAGTTTGCTTTCATGTGTTCAGTTGAAATTTGGCGGAAAGCCAGGTTATTTGATAAAATGTGATTTAAATTTTAAAGTAAAGCATAACATATAATATTTTGGGACGTAAACTATCATCTTTTTATTCTCTTTTCTTCACACACCACACAGTATGCAGTCTTTTCAGCTTTCTCTTTCCATGTCCGTGTGTGTATATGTGGCTGGTTACTAGTAACTGAGATCAGCACAAATTTTAACTTGAAGAACTTTTTCATTCATTTTTTTGCCGTTTCTATGCAATTTCTGTTGTTATGATTCAGAATGAAATAGAGGATGGGTAGAAACACCACCTTCAGTACTTTCCTTATTGTCCTAGCTTTTTCTCCTTTTTTGGTACACATATAGGATTGGAAAGCATTGCGGAAAATATCATGTGTTATATGGTTTCTACATTTTGTGTTAAATGGAAATTTATTGTATTCTCAACTTCAGCACGATTGATGAGGCGAGATTCTCCCTCTCTCCTGCCTTTTTGATTTCGTTTCGATGTTATTATTTTTATTAAGGCCTCTCCGAAAGTTGTACTGGTGCTACACTATCTCTTCTTAAACCATTAAATTTCTCATTTCTTTTTCTATACAATCCAATAAAATAGACTTTGATGTGAGGAAACACTAAAGCAAATATGTATATATATGTGTGTGTGTGTGTGGATGCGCCGTTCAATCGAACTTTCACTCCTACTGTTACAAACATATATTGCGCTCTCATGCATATACTTACAATCAAATCTGAATCTATCATGTATTATAAGAACCATTCCCCATATTCCCAGTTCCCATTATTTTCTGTATTGATGTGTAGGGAATAATTCAGCTCTGTGAATTGGGGCGTACACTTTAACAGCAAATTGTAGTGGTGCTGTGTATTGATATATGGGATGTGTTCTATCTTTCCTTAGTATATTAAAACCTTCCATTGTAATGTGTTACGTAACTTGGACTGTTCAAGGTAAACGAACATTGCAACTTTATTTGAGCTCTAGGCTCACACTACCGTGCCTTAAAACAAAAAACTTCCGTCTGCACACCGCAGCATCTGTGGCAACTTATAGATACGATTACTGTTTTTTTATTAGAAGTCATATATAACGTATATATTATTAGAAAGGCCTGTGGTGGTAATCTGTTGCCCTTCTGGTATTTAGTATTAGCGTCGTTCCCTTCTGGCCTGCAACTTCCTACTCTCTATAAATGAGCCCTAGTAGTACATTATAGACGTTATATGGGAAAGTGGAGAAACCGAGAGAGAAACAGTAAAGTCAGCTGAACTAAAGAGCTAATGATGAGGGCTCTTGGCTTTCATTGTCCAGAGATACACATAGGTACGCACACACTGAGAATCTCATTTGCTGGTTCAACTACATCACAAAAAGTTGCATACCGTGTGTTTGGCTCAGTTTGGTAGTTTGTGATAAGTAAAGTATCCAGTTTGGAGCATGTTGCAGTTGTGTAAACTGTCTGCGAGATACCTGCTCACATATTGTTTTATATGTAGGTACGCACATATATACGCTGTCTTTATACAAGACACATTCCATTTATCTTTTTGTTGCATTACATATTACTTTTGTTCCTGCTCTCCACTTGTGATTTGTTGGTTTTACTGACCGGAAGGGATCAAAAGCCGTCCGCCATCTACGAAAAACGAAATGTTGGTGTGAAGGTGAGCGAAGGAAGGAACGTACGAAAAAAATAATGCATTATGAATCTTCACCTCTCCGCTTTCTACGTCTAATAAATATTACAGTGAGGAAGAACATAGAAAGGAAAACAAAATTTTCCAGAATGGCTGTTAAAAAGTAATAATGGGAGCATGTATCTATCTATCCATGTCAAGTTAGTTGTATCAGATTGCTTTCCTTTGTATTTATTTATACAAACAAACAGTAAAATGCCACAAAGACATTTTCGCACTAACCAGTTGATATGTGAATAACTATCTTGTTGTTACTCATATTAAGCGGCATCACGAAAAATGGTACTATTATTCTTATTATTGCGAATCTTAGTATTATTATTATTTTGATCATGCAGTAGTGATGACTGTTTACAGAAGCTAAAGCCAACATTAGTTAAATATGTATAGGGAAACGAATGAAAACCTCAAGACAACAGATGCCGGAAGAATGTTTTGTGATACGAGCATGGTCGTTAGATTGCTTCTGGCCTAGGCTTTTGTCAGAGAGTGGTAGGGCTGCTGTTAGTGGTAGCTGTGTAGCAGAAGAGTTGTAAGTTAATTTTGGAACCATAGCTTATGTGCTAATTTTGGACGCATTGCGACTCTCTTCTTCAGCCTTCTCTCATTTTGTTGTTCCGTGTATTTCTCTGTAGATATGGACTGGTACTTGTTCTTTTAAAGCGGATGTTATTTGGCAGAATGCACTGTTTATAGATGCTTTATCAGTTTTTTTGCTCCCGTTCTCTCTCCGTTGACAGTTTGCTCTTGTGTTTCTATGCTCGTAGGGAAATGGGAAAAGAACAAAAAAACTGTAAGTAGCCTGGCATTACAAGCTCTATTGTACATGCACGCATGTGAATGTATTTTGGAATGCCCACATATTTTTATTTTATTTTTACTCGGTCCTCTTGTGTTCTTAGTTGCTTTCTGCGAATGTCTTTCTAAGTTATATTCTATCGAGATGACTTTCACTCTGGTTGTACGCGTCTACTTTCACCAACATGAACCTTATCCATATCATCATATCACAAGGGAAATGAAGCGACCAGCCAACCAGCGTGGCTGCCTCGAGGAGGAATGTGCACAAGCTTTTTCTTGTCTCACATTGTCACAGAGAAGAACGACTGCACAACTGCTGATGTGACACAACTCTTATATATTTTCTCTTGGCCTGATTAGTAATTACCATAAAAGTAACAGCAGTATAGTGTTTTCAGTCTGTCGTTCGTAACAGTAACGAGAGTAAAGAACGATCTTTTTCTTTTCGTTTTATCAAAATCCTCCTTACTTCCTTTCTTCACTTCTCTGTCTCCATTATATTCTCACATAAGCATGTTACACTTAAAAATTTTGTCCTGTGTGCTTCAGAGTTTTGAGGGCACTAGTAACTAAAAATAAATGAATCGGTCACCATCAGTGAGGGAGACAGAAAGGGAGATTTCAACCAAGTGCTCATCACGATCTCTCACATCTCTCTGCATATACTACAAGTCTCTCGGGATATACAGGTTTCATATCAACCACTCTCTGCAATACTGCTTTTTACTCAAGAACGCAGTCTCGTTGTAGCACCACAAATACCCTGGATTTATTGATGCAATTTGTAGCAGACAGAACAGCTATTTAACTGTGTAAACAAAACAGTAGTTAGTTCTGTTCATTATCATCATCGTCATCACTGTTACTGTAATGGTACTACTACAAGTGATCCTGTTTTCGACAACTGATACGGCTCCAGCTTCCGACTGAAATGTATTTTTCTGTGCAATAGATCGTGCTTTTTCCCGGATGGCTTTTCGTTATTGCTTCGAAACGGTATAAGTGGTCTCATTTGTGATCGTGTAATACATGTAACATGGAATAAGTTAGAAGCAGTGAAAGATAAAAGCGACGCAAATCAAGATAAGTGTTGTATTGCTGCTGGTGTGGTTACATGTTGTGTGTGTAGACAAAATAATAAGTACCCGCTTCAAGTGGGGGATCATAATCACTCCGCTCGAACAAAAAAAACTTGATCTGACCTCAGTAGGTAGTTAGTGCAATTATAGGAATGACTTATGGTGTGTTTGTATGAAAAAATTATAAAAAATGATGTATGCATATTGTTCAGGAACCGTGCGCCTGATATACACCATTTATCTACATTAGGAATCATCGTACCCCATGTGGCTAGACTTTTGGTAGGCTTAGTTTGCTAGCAAAGAAAATCTTGGCATATCAATTTATATAAAAAAAGTAGCAAATTGCCGTTTTTTTTACAATATTACCAGTGCATGTTATCCTGTTCCTACCACTTACTAGGCTGACTTTTGATGTACATAATATGCTTAAATGCAAAAGACAGGCAGCCTGGAAATATACCTATCTACCTATACCTATATTATTGACAGAGTTCGTTTTGCTACGCAGATTGTTAAGGCACGCGAAGTTGAATCTGCAGTAAAATAGTGTGTAGTTAGTTACAAATAAATGATCCTTTCACTTGCATCAATCAATCAATCCGTCGATCTGTCTTGTGCACAAGTCAACCCACAATTGTATGTATGATCGGAAAATACTTCGATAGCGCCTGCTGCTTACAGAATATGCTACGAATTTGATGGCATATCACCCCGTATTTAGGATTCTATACTCTCCAGTAGTGGTCGATCAATGACTTGTCTCTGTATACCTTTTCCATTGCACTGTATCCTGGGATTTACCACACCACCGCAATTAATTTGCATTAGAGGAATGAGAGAGAACATGATTGCATCAAAAGGGTTGTATCCATCGCACAAATCCTTTCCCGTACTACCCATTTATCATAATTCTGTTGCGGAAATATCCTTTTACCCCAGCTAAATACGTCGTGTTGTTAAGGTACCCCATGTAAACTTTGAGGAAAAACTTTTTAACTCAATAAACATGCTCGAATTGAAACCGAAACGTAATTACGTTATTTTATGTTGCATTAACATACACAGACATGCCACATGCCTACTCACAAAAAGATCAAAGTCTCGGGTAATAGGGTAGTGGTAGTGTATAGGGGTCCTGTTCACTTGTAGACTTGTAGTTGTTGTTGTAACAAAAATTTGTCTCAGGAATAATATTTATGTCGCTCAAATTAGATCTTGTCAAAGTGATTTAATAGAAGAAAGCCAAGAAAAAGCAGCTGTTGCTTATCCCTTTGTTCATGAAGGGCTATACGAAAAATGTGTTTTTTCTTTTGGACTATCACAGAGGAAACTGACTAACTATCTACCTAAATATTGGTGAAACCACCTTTTAAACACTTTTTTGTACATAAAGCGATTTAGTTTATAAAATACAACATATATGGTACTGTTAGTTTTCTAAAATCGCCTTATTTCGGTATACATTCCTGTATGTATACGATACTTTCGAGTAAATCGCATACACTTGTCCTTAAATTCGATATCTCTTTCGTCGACTAAAACTGATTCAAGTAGTAGGGAAACCGAAGTGTTTCCCGTGCGAACTTTGTGTCAAAAGTAGGCAGGGAAAAAGAAAGCTGATATAGATCTGGAATTAATCCCTTACGATCTCATTTCCTCAAAAAACAAGTGAGGGGATTTAGTGAGGCAGCTGAAGGCTGAAAACAGTAATATATAATTTGTGAAGGTGGAAAAGTGGTGTTACAATGAAATAAAGACGGAGCAGGAAAAGAGTGGGAGAGAGAGAGAGTCAAAGAAAGAGTGTGTGGGAGTTAGATATAAGAAAAAAAGAAGGTAAGCTTCCTGTTTTACCTGAAATGAAGAAGAGCTCTCGTGGCATTGTATTCCTATCTAATCAGTTACTATAAGCGAACGTATTACTGACGTGTACCACTCAGCAGTTCACTAAAGTGAGAGGATTACATGTTGATAAATACGGCGGATGCAATGGAAAAATCTATTTCTATGGGCCGTGTACCGCTTTTTTTCTATCGTTGAAAGATTGAGAGCACAACTATTACGGCAGAGAGAAAGAGTTTAAGGCCGGCTAGACAACGTGTGAAAGTTTTTCTTTATTGTGGATGTATGTGATCGATAAGGTGCAAGATGGAAACTACCTTAGAAACGAGTTTCGCCAGTTGAATGTATAATCTGTATTTCTTTTATCTTCAAGTCAAAATTTAACATTTATAAATGCTTTGTTTGGTTTTATACGATTTTTGTAGGGTAAAATATATCTCCAACGACAAGGTGTAGCCTCCTACGGTTAAACAGTTTAAAAGATAAATATCTCATTCATGCCGCATACAAGCTTTGATGGCCTTTTTTGATAAAATTGATTTGCTCGTAACTCAATGTGTATTCCCGTAATGAGTTCCCATTTCCTACAACAGCAACACACAACTTTCACTCTCCTGTCGTGGTTACAAGGGATGCTGCTGATAAGAACGAAAGTTGGGATGGTGTAGCGAGAAAAATTTTCAAGTGTGATGTAAGGAATAAAATGCTCGGTGGTACGATGTAATGAAAAATCAATATATTTTTGTCCTATCGCGACTTCTGAAAATCCGAAGTGCGCAACAAATGTTGACGCAATTGACGACCGCCCCAATGTAAGCTAATTTTCATGTCATGGCGGAAATATGAAAAGAAAGCTGTAAAACTGTGGTGATAAAACTGTGGACGCTTTCCTATGAAACTAATATTATCATTGGCATGTACTGTTCCAACGATAAACTGACGAAAGCAGCTATAAGATAGAAGTCGGTTTAATATAAAATCATTTGTTTTGAAGGTACGAAATTAGGCAGTTGTTTTATCGCAGAGAAGAACTGAAGTGGGTTGCATTTACAGTGCTCATTGGTTTAATACATTTTGGAACTGAAGTAATAAAATTATTGGACCCTAGCCTAGACTTATTGGACTTCCATATGTGTATCATCAGTGCAGAGGGACTTTGATCATGGAATATTCCATAGTTTTCGGTTTTATTTGCCTTTTATGATGTCAATATAAATAATAAACTGGATAAGGGAGTGTTCTCTTCTACAACTATACAGTAAAATTGTCAGTATGCTGAAACAAGTCACTGGTACATAGGGATGTATTTTTCGTATTATGTGTTATATACTTTGTGTATCAGGAAAGTATCACAGATGAATGCATATTATTACAAGGAAAATGGTTCCTACTTTCCAAAAATCAATAGAATTGTTTGAAAAATATTTCATATTTCCAACTAACGATTCCTTATAACACAGTTGCATGAAAGCATAGGCAGCTTATACGGAATTTCAAATTTTGCTAGCTTGTGTCAATTTTATAAATTGGAAACTTTTATCTAATTCAGATATAATGAATAAGTTTGAAGCCATTGACTCTGTGGTAGGTTATTAGTGCTCCGATTTAACCGCCAGAGACGCAGTAGAGTAGGGTAGCGAGTGAAAGGGTATTATGTGCTGGTAGGACCCGTCAAAAAATTTAAAAAGACAATATAAATGTAAATTCTCTACGCGTTTATCATCATGCAACGATTTCTCTTTCAACGCAAGGAACGGTAACATGTATAAAGTACCGAACTTAACGGAAATTTATTATTTTATTTAATTATTCTCTTTATTGCATACATTTCTAATACATGTAGACTATTTTGTAACAACTTACTTAAGATAACAGAGACAGTTAGGCACTGTTGAATTTTTCGTAATTCAATATATTACGTTGTAATACTTAGAATATCATTTTGAAGTGATAAAAAGATTTGAATATATATTTCGTGTTTTATTGTCTATGTTATACTCGTTATTAAAGATGTATATTATATAGGCACCCTAATGTCTATATATAGTCCAACACAGCAAATAAGAAGAGGTGAAAGTTTTTATATCCCCCCGAGAACCGGAGCACCTGCCATTGTTTTCATTTGATACGTGAGACCTATGCTTGGACATTCTTTGGGAAGTTTTACCTTATTTTTAGAGGCCATATATTTTTTTAATCGAAAGGGACAAAACGTTTGGTTTGCAAATGACGGAAGGACTACCTATGTACACGTGAACAAAAATTAAATAGGATTGACAACGGATTTGAGTCTCAATAGTGAAATGAATTTGTTAAATTCACAAAACCGATGCTGTCTTTATGATTCCAGTAAAGTATTGTAAAGCATTAAAATGTATTTGCATTACAATGTATTTACAAAGACACCATTCTCGTTCATTTGGTGCTATTGTAAGACGTTGCTTTCCTTTTAACTAATCAAAAGTGAGACGACATTGTACACAATATCCATTACCGTTATATCAATCCTACTATGCTTTCAGACTTTATTGCCGTTAAAATTTAGTTGGCGTTGTATCTGCAAATGACAGTACCGTTTCACTAATCCTGTCAGTCTCTGTATATTGCTACATTGATATTATCAACAACATACATATTATCTCAATCTAAAGTAAATGGAGTCATGAAGTTATTATATAGTAGTAGTCAATATACAGTAAAACCATACATTATCGATTTGAAAAAATTTGTATTTTTTTCG
>JAHZNE010002608.1:0-23163 GCA_027744055.1 Callyntrura sp. NNG-2020 | reverse complement strand
GTGTGTGTGTGTGTGTGTGTGTGTGTGTGTGTGTGTAGTACGTAACGTAATAATAAATTGAAATGTGTGTATGTGGTTTCGTTGCCGTAATAGTAATAGTGCTGCTGCTGCTTTGCTTGCTGTGCATTCGTTTATGGTTGCTCTGCTTTTTTAGTTTTGCCTTCTCCCTTGAAATCTCCAAAAGGGTTGCGATTGCCGAGGAGAGAAAGAAATTGCGTATTGGCTGTTGTGGTGGTAGAAGTTGGTTGGGATATGGCCGGGACTACGTAATAGGTAATGTATGAATGTATGTTGTTGTATGTATATTTTGTTACGTCGGCACTTTTCTCTCTCTCTCTCTCTCTCTTGTTATTATTTAGAATGTAGTTGGTTAAATTGAACTAAACCGGAAATGGATAACAGTAAAACGGGTAAACTTAAAAAATCGTCACAACAATTAATGAGGTAGGGACTTTCACAATAACGGAGAGCAGGGAAAATTACTTTTGGAGAGGATAATAGTTTTGGGAAACAAAATTCACGATTCTGATTTATTTTAGCGAGCGGCGATGGTGATGTTTTATTTTCGGCTAGCGAGTTAGTAATGAAAGCTCAAGCGGTGTTCGTTTTCCGGTTCGGCTTTGAACTAGATATATAAATGTTGTAGGAGTGGATGGTAACTAGCAAGATGACTTGAGAGATGAGACTGGCAAGAGGAATACATTGATGACAACTAAAGTTGATGCAAGGTCATGATGATTTTTATGAAGATGAAACTATTACAACAGATTGTGTAATGATGGTAGGATTGATTGATTTGTTTTAGTTGGCCAGCATGAATGAGAAAATGTTGGCGGAGAAAACTGGTGGAGTTCGTGAACTACCTATTTCTGTTCTCTTTTTCCTGGTGAAAAAGTAAAAATGCAATGTCAATGAAACCAAAACGAGTATGGAATTGAAGGACGACAGAAAATCGACTTGACGATGTACATGCAAAAAGATGAGGATGGAATGGAACGGTTATTATTGAGTGCTGAGGATGGCGACGACTGTTATGTGGTGGAGTGTAGTCCGTTGTAAGTGTATAATCCTGCTTGTCGTAGTATCTTTACAGGTTCTCTCGATCGCACACACACAACACACACTCACACATAACAAGTATGTAACACCTAGTAGTGCTGCTGAGTGGCTAGAACCGAGTTGACTGCCGAGATGAGTTTAAAACGGCTACGAGTGAATGAAGCAGCAGTAAGCATCGGGATAACGCATCGGGAAGTAGTATTTTTTTAGTTTATATCTGGTAGCGAACGAGTGAGGAAAACGGGGAAGGAGAGAAGACTTTCATTCCTTTTTATACATAGCTTCCAAGCCAAGTTTTGCTGCCAACTTACAACAAGACAGACAACCGCACAGAGTCGTGTAATAGTAAATAGCTAACCCATTTAGACTTGATAGTATAGTCGTTGTAAAGTAAGTTACATAGGGAAAATCATCAGGAAAATAGGGAATAGCAGAAGGGAGCTGTGAGAGAGTCGGTTTCACACGAAGAGCACTAATACGAAATACAAAACCAGCCAGAAAGCTTCGTGTCGGCGTGTGTAGAAGGGACGTAGTAACGTTACTTCGACGGATGACGGATATGCGATATATGGACGTGTAACACTTATTTTACCAGAGGACTTGACGGAGAGAGAAACGGGCAAGTAAATGGAGCAAGTTAGGGAAACGAAACTTACCACAAGGTTACAATACTGGGTAGCGACAACGACGAAAGACAGTAGTAGTAAAAGCCTTTGTATAGTGGTATCGCTTCGGTGTGACGGTGTGTGTAAGAGAAATCTGGGCTATGTTGTCAAGGCACCTCTTTAACACCGCTCCGCACCGTCGTGGTGAGAATTCAGAAAGGTAATATGCCGACCGACCGAATGCATTTTGAGAAACGAAAAACCCCGTCTTCGTGTAAAAATTCGAGTATGCAATACGAGTTATAAGGGAAAACTGAGCAAGGAATGAAGGAGTCGGAAGGAGAAGCATGAAAATCGTCAAATGGCGTTTATCTCACGTATTTTGTAAACAGCAAACAGTATGTGGGTACTGGGTAGCAATAATACGAGTGGTATGTATATGATACACAATTGTTTAGGAAGAAGCTGCCACGCACGGTCACGAAGACGACGATCATGATCATGATGATTATCACCATCGTATATGCGCAAATAGAAAGAGCTTCAGCTGTATTATAGTGTTGGCGTACATGTTATGAAGTTTAACGCTAGGCTTGCGCTTCGCTGGCTGGTTCAATGTACTAAACACAAAATCATCACAGTCGAGCTCATTTTAAAAGGATTTTCTTTCGTGTAGATGTTACTATGTAGCAGTTAGAATGTTTCGCGATGTGGCTGGACTGGTGGAACCTGGTTCATGAGAAAAACGAATTTTTAAATACAAATCGCGTTGAAAAAATATATGATCAAGATATTAAAATACGTAAGTAAATTCTCATATTAATTTAAATCCTTGCAGGTTAAATGGTACTGTTTACTAGATCAGTTTTATCATTTGAAAATTATGCAACTAATAAATCAAATAATATATGATGACGTCTAAAAGTGCTTTGTTTTGTGGGGGAAATTTCGATAAAAAAATATTATTTTGCAGAGAAAAAGGTAAAAACTGACTATGGTAGTTGAAAAATCACGTGTTTGTTAATTTTGCGTTTTTAATTTGCTTATTTGTAATTTTTATTTATATATCATAGTTAACCGTATATTTTCGTTATTTATATATTTTTAAATATTATAAGTGGATGCACTAAGACACCGGTATTACCGACATCCTAAGCCCCCACTAACGTTTGCGATATCATATAATGCAAAAAGTAGTAGTTTTGTAGTACAGACGGAATAAAAACGGACCAAGTTCACTGCTTGGGCTTTGCCTTGCCCTATCCGATGTAAATTACGACTTACAAGAGGATGGTTACACAAACACATGACGATGATGGTGTCTTGTGTTGTGTGTTTGTGTAAGTGTGAAGTACGGAATGAAGTGGATGTGCGGTGGTGTAAGAGGAAAAGAAAAGAAAGCATATCATTTATTTCTGGCTTGGTAAAATATGAACAAAATACATGACAACGCGTTTGGTGAAGTTATTGGACGAAGAGCTCTTTGTCTTCGTCATTTTTTCTCGGGAAGCTGCACTCATGCTCTGTGCTGTGACTCTTCTCTCCAACTCCATCACTCCGTGTTTTCAGTCTTCACCCTACACTGCCTCTACAAAACAGCCGAACCTTCTTCTCTGTAAATAGTTAAAAACCCTAGTAAAGATTCGCATACTGTACTGACCGACCCATATGGTATCGTGTAGCATATAGTAAATGTTGAGCTTTTATTGGGCTTGGCGTATTGACCATGGCGCAATAATAGAATAAAACTGTATTGTACGACCAGCAGCATATTATGTCTCCACGATTAAACTTTTATCTCTAAAAGTCTGGTTGGCGTTAATGTACAGGATTTGAATCTCCATAAATTTTCATTTTTGTAAATATCGTAGATGTTCAAACTCCTATCATATTTGATGGTCTCAACTCAATTATGTACAATAGGATTAGATTGGCTTAAGCTTGAGTGAAAATCCTTCGAGAGTTATCATGATTACAGACAAATAGATAGACATACTGATCGCGTATACTACTTTCAGTGTAAACAGTCTCTGTAGTTATTATAAAGAGTCTGCAAAAATATAAACAATGAGGATCGGTTTCAAAACTTATAAATAATCCCTAGCTTAGTACTTAGCTTAATACTTAGCCTTAGCCCCCGTTTATACTCATCGGATCTTGTCTTGGAGCTCTCCCGAGCCGCTAAATCTAAACACTGATTGCTGAAAACAAGTTCAAGTTTTTTCTCTAATTGTATTGTGTAGTAATGATGTAAGGCCATTGAAGTACGTATAACATAATGAAGAAGGTCTTTTACAGCCACTTTTATTTGATAAAATATAAATAGTCTTACCTAATTATATTTCTTCGTTTCGCTCTGCGCGATCCCGACGTTCCACTAAACAAGATGTTAGGATCCTTGCAATTTATAAGAATAGAGCCTTTTACCGTCGTAAGCTCTTGCTCGTCCGTACAGACAGTGGGTGGACACGCACACGATTGTAATTTGTAATTGTAACACAATTTGTGTTACACAAAGTTAAGGTCCACACTAGCTGACCGTACGTTACGAAGGACGAAAAATTTATAATTCACAGCTGTACTGTACAGCCGGATTTCTGCAGAAATGAACTAGGATGAATTGTAAAACATTATTTTTAGGTAACTAAACAGGTAAAGGTGAAGATGATTTGGCTTTGGAATACAGAGAGAGAGAGAGTCATAAACTCGTAAGATATGAAATTGAAAGAATAATGATGAATAAAGACAGGGTTTGGATTTTGGATTGCATGTATGATGTCGAAGAAATAAGCCTTCCTGTGAGCTGTTGATCATATGTTTTAAAGCATGGACATTATTTCATGGTTGTCCTTTTATGAGGATTTAGAACGTTTTGTAATAAAAATCTAGCATGGCATTATACGTTCTATATGAATAGCAGGAATTAACGACACATTTTACTGTTCTATATATTGTCAGAAAATGGCTGGCGCTACGCTAAGCGCTTCCGTGGTGTGGTTTTAGTTTTATCTACATGCGACAAGTTTTGCAATTTGTCCTTGTTTTTAGGAAAATGTGCAGATATTTTTTAAAAAATCATTTAAATAATGCTTTGTTACACCCGCAATTTTTCTTTTTGTTTTACGAATGATCTTGTTTTTTATGTTGGAAACTTTTAAACAAAATTAATTTGAAATTTTTAATTTAATCCCTTGTCTTAATTAAATACCAACCAGAAGACTAAATTTCGCAATTTCAGCTTAGCACCTGTCCGTATGTTGTGAGTTTTTAGGAAAAGTTCTACCTCATATATGGAAAGGGTACGTAAACTACGTCGTAAACTATGAAATGTACAGTTTGCTTATCCACAAAAATTGTCGCGTCTAAGTAATATATTCAAATCAAGGATAACCAATAATTAATTAAAAGTTTGCATTTGGTACCCTCACAATATTTAAATATGGACTCGAAATGAACACATGTGCAGGGTATTTATGATGACAAGAAAATTTGCAATTATACGCTACGCTCCGACGAAATGATACAACAAGCAGTTCTGACATTTTTTTCTGAGTTGGGTTTAGTTGTTAGTAGTTACATATATTTTACTTGTTTACATGACGTGCCGTTGCTACATTAACTTACCCCTGGAGATATTAAATTTGGCTAATCTGCAAACGAATTCATCGACATAACTATTGATCGACAAATCCTATTGATTACCTATAACAGAATTTGAAAGCATTGAACTATTCAAAATTAGACAAGAAAGAATAAATGTGTGATATGAACAAATTGAACAAAAGAGTCGTTAATTGCGGTGTTAAATTGTCTTACTCCGTAGTATTAGCACCTACGTTTGGATCGGATTCCATCATCTTTGCTCATATGTAAAATTTCCTGCAGATATCTACAGATGATTATACAAGAGTAGCATCACTCGACAAATATGTTGAAATATTAATATTATTTGTAGCTCATATAACAGTAGCGACAGCGACATAGCCTCCACTAATAATTACGTAATAATGAATGAAATGAGCATTCGGTTAAACTAGAAGCTAAAAAATGCTTTTAGACATATATACATATCCGTCAAATAGGTTCAGTTTTTATCGCATTTTTCCTATAGGGAATTTGTAAAAAAAACACTTGAATAAGTCCCGTTTCTCAATTGCCATTGTCATAAAGTCATAAAACAGCACAAGCACACAGTTACTTTCACCACTCTCCGCATCCAGCATATCGTATCTGTTAATGTCTTAACATCTTCAAATACATCTATTTTGATTGAATTGAGTCTTATTTCTGTAATAGTAGAGGCTCATGAGTCATGAGAGAATGAAAGAAGAAAGCGATCTTAAAATAAAGGTGAAAGGATGCCATTTAAAATGTTACTATAATTTGTTCTCTCTGTTAGCCAGCATCATTAGTAGCTAATGAAGTTTCCGGTTCTTTCATGATACGTGACTTTTTTACGTTCCATTGTTGATTGTTAAGAAAAGTCACTTATGACTTATTGTAAAATTGTTACAAGAGCTATCAGTTATATATATATAATTTGTGTCAAAATTGACTAAGAATATTTATGGTACAGTTACTATAGTCAAGTAGTTTCATTTCTGCTACACATTTACACATATTCAAGAAGTTGTGTGTACCTAAACCTATGGCAGTACGTTAGAGAAAGTTTTAGAAGTGCCGGTCGGTAGATATTATTATTGGCATTCCATTTCCAGAGACTTGAAGAGCACGAACATTAGTGTATTGGAAGAACGAATAAGAGTATGAATGTTGGTAAGAATCAATATGCGTAGCGTGTGACTTACGTGACTATTGACTGTGAACTATGAGTGTTTTCATAGCAAAGAATTGGAAGCCAGTAGTCTTCTTGTAAGTTGTTCTCGCGTGTTTAGAGTTTTCTACAACTCTTGACTTTGTCCTTTGTGATAAATCAAATAAATGAGGGTGAAGGAGAATGTATCGTTTGTTAGTCCAATCACAATCATTTCAAGCTGCGGCCTCTCTAGACAAATAGACTGTCGACATGTTGTCCTCGACAACGCAACAAGTAGACGTAGAGTCTTGGAGTGAAAAATAAACTACAGAGATTGATAACGGATTACGGATAAATTACGTAATAACTAGAGTCGTAACTGAATAAATAAAACTTTTAAAACATCAACTATATACCAATGCGTGCTTAAACTTTTTGTGTTGCCTCACACAGTCAATAGCTGCATTCGAGGAAGTGCTCATTATTAATCTTTTTAGAAAAAATATGGTAATTTGTAAACATTGTTTTGATTTAAAATTTCAAAATATGTAACTGCTGAGTGTGAGTCCTCACTGTAACGTTTCATCCCAGATTTGAAAATGTTGGGAATTGGATATCAAAGGAATGTGACAATGGCGCAATCATTCTTGAACGAAAGCAATTTAATTTGTGGATTATGAACCGTACTTGTTGGAAATAGAACCTTGTTGATTCACTTGCATTTATGATGGAATGCAAGTTATTTTGATCTTGAAACTAAATGAATATGAAATACTTATTTGCAACATTTTTCAATATCATTTAATTGCATAATAAAAAGTAGCATTGTCACGGTTGCTAAATGCTATTGAAATCAACGTGGTAACAGTAAATGACAATCAGGGAAACATGGATAAATTTATTCCTTATGGATATGTTTATCTACAGTGGATATATTAATACAGTTAAACGTAAAGATTAATATTTTTTATTTATTTTTATTGAAATCCCAAGATTCGCCCTGCAAGTAAAATAAAACGACAAATTTAACACTTGGACAGAACATACCTAACCAATATGTGTTTGTCCTTTTATGTAATAGATTTGCGTACGTTGTTGAAACCATTTTGTTAAATGTTTGTTAAAACGATGCAACATTAACACTATCGATGATGCATGAAACCATTCATCTTTATCAATTTCAACGTGGGATTTTTGAACAGTTTAGTTTTAATTTATCCCCGAACGGTTTTCGTCATCTCAAGCTGAAAGGCATAAACCGTTGCTCGTTGCACGGGCTTTGATGTAGCATGAAAACCAAGAAAAGCTTCTACTAAATGGATAGTGCAAGATTTGCCACCATTTTTAACTCTGCCAACGCGCGCGCCAGTCGTGGCAGTCGTAAAGCGTAACGGTGGCATTACAACGAAATTGATGAAATTACATTTTATGAAATTGCATTTAAACATGGAAAACAAAAGGGATTCATTGTTTTCGACACTTGATGATAAACGTTGTCTAAGAAAAGTTTTAAATTGTCTTTGAACAGAAGTTGTAAGTGTAGTAGTAACATTTACTACTACTAACATATACATACACGTTTTATAAAAATATTAAGTTATCAGAATTTACATTGCGCTTCCATTTGTGAAATGTTGGAATAATATATTTTTTTAATTAATGGCCGTTTTCCTGTTGGTCTTTTAGCAGTATGTATATGAAAAGCATTTGATATTTCTTGCAAATTAATGTTTTTCACAAGTAATACACATACTTTTTGCTTCAAATGTCGATGAGCTCTCAAAACCGTAAAAAACCACATTACAATTTTATCAATTCATTTCAAGTAGCCCAATTGCCAGATTTGCAGTGACGTTTCTCCCGACTGCTACTTTTACTTGTGTCCAATCTTCCCCATCCACACGAATGCACGAGTTTTCTACGTCATTGGCTCTTTTCTCCCATCCTTCCGTCTGCATGGAAAATGGTTTACCATTTACCATTGCGGTACAGTTTACATCAGACGGAATGTGTTCAGTTCAGACAGAATAACACTCGTTCTTGTTCCTAATCAAAAGGACTATATTTTTGACAAACAACGTACTTATTATTATTAATAATAATATCTTTCCCACATTTGAGGACAGTTTTATGGTCGCATATTCAATAAGACGACACACAAACAAAGGCTTTTAAAGAACAAACGTTACACTTTGCAAACCACACTAAAGATAGCAATAATGGCTTCTTTAAAGTTTCTCCGAGGTAAGCAATTACAGTATTTAATGTTAAAAAGTTTGCATATGTAAGCACGAATTTATGTCCTTCGGTAAAAATAGGAGCTTTGTATTGGCACCGCAGCCAGCAATTTTCAAAACACTTAAAAGTTGTTTGCGAAAATTCATATTAGTTCTATGCTCTAGGTAAGATGTGCGAGAGAGAGAGGAAATATAAAACTTGCATATATGCATATTTTATGCTTGCTTGTGTCGTCTCTTTTTTCACAAAGAAGCTATACCATAATATACGATCTTATTCGGATCCACCCTTGCGATTGCAATGTGATGATGGCCAATGGGGCTTCTCAGTGTGTTGTGGTTACAAAGCCTGACACAGCTTCATATTTAAAATGTACACATTTTACTATCGATCAATACCATTAAAATGATGTTCAAGGTTGGAGTTGGAGTTTCAAGCATTTTTCCTGTAGCAAAGAACTAGGACTTCCACCCTGATTTTTCTGTAATTTTATATGCTGTACGCGTGGAGTTTAATAGCTCCCCATAAATTTTGTCCCTGAACTGCTTATGTAATTACGTAACAATTGTTTTAATGCTAATACTATATCATGAAACGACGCTTTCACAATCCACAGCCCTTTTTTGAATTTCAAATTCCACTGGCAGGGAGGTAACATGATTTCACGATAATAATATATGTTGTGGTTTATCGTATTTTACCATTTCAGTGTGACATTGACATTTTACTGCAATGTATTGCGACGGATTGATTGGTTATAAGAAAAACAAGTATGACGTACATTTTTATGGTCAGCCCATATTTCGAGATGCGAGCGAACGAAGGATATTCATCCTGCTATTTGTAATATTTGTAATATTTATTAGTTCTTGAATTCTTCACAGATGTACGTTGATAAAAGCTTGCATATTTAAAATATTACTACGTCTTGTACTGATAAATCATCCAGGAAAGACCATCTTGCGCCATATGACACTTAACCACAATTGTTCATCATAAAAAGTGTGAAATAGTTTCGGTGGAAATGCTGCCGAGGCCGTTGTAGTCCTCCGTTCCAACTTTCCAGTCCCAAGGATGAAGATCATCGATGCATACAAGTATACATATGTAGGCAGTGATAAACGACAGGGGTTAAGGAATAAGTTTACAATAGTTCTTCGTCTAGATAGTCCTTGAAAGTTTCACCGAAAAGCTTTCGGTCTTGCTGTTCGGATCTAATTCCATTATACAAGTTATTTCCTTCTATTGCCTATACAAGTACACACAAGGAAATAAATATACACGTGAGTAGACGTTTCAGAAAACACAAGTTCGCAGTATCACAGGTTGCAAAACAACGGAAAAGTAAAATGCAATGCCATAATAGCAAAGCAAGGGTCCGTGCACACAATATCCATCTTTTATTCATAATATGCGCTAATCAGGTTCATCGCCTTCAAAAAACAAACAACATAAAAAAAATTCGTTTTATTTTGGAAAGGAAAAGAAAATTACCTTGGAGCGAAATTAGAGGTTTTAAATAAATCGATATATCAAATATTAACTTTAGTTATTTGTTGAAATGTCAAAATCCTCATTTCCCATTTAAGCAATATCGTGTAATGGTCACATGCTTCGCCGTATCCAATGTGTGTACCTCCCATGGTTATACACTGGGGTGGGATGTGTATGACATAATGTGTGAACAATCCCAATCGGAAGCGTCTTTAACATGCATTCTTTTCTAGTCCTAGTAGCTAGTCGTAAAGAAGTAAAGTTCTGTCACGTTCCTATCGCGTATTCCTTCAAGGCAAAAGTTTACATTCACGTGTCTTTCCCCCCTTTTGCTCATATTCGCATCATCATTCTGTTTTCTGTATTATACTCTTTTTGCGTTTTATAATCTCCCACAACGGAAATATTGAATACACTTTCTCATAATTCTCTCCTGTAAATAAATAATGGAAACCTAAAATTTTGCTAGTATTCTATTTACTTTGTTTATCTAATGGTGCAAGTCGTCGTTTTGAGGTGTAAGAGCTTTCATACACTTTTTTTACTAATGTATGACACTAGAGGTAGTTTCTGGGTTGAAAATTTTGTGTGGGTTGACCCCATTACACAAATTATATGGCTGTTGGTTAGATCAAACTATGAACATGGGGTGAAGTTACTCCGCCGAAATGAGAACGTACGAGTGTCCCGCAATTCCCAAGCAAATTCATGTTTTATGGCTAATATTATACTACGGTTGGTTTCGTTTATGAAGTAATGCCGAATCGTGCATACACCTGGAATTTTTATAGTCGAACATTACAATGAAAGTGGATCAGTGAAAGTATGCAACCGTTTAACTTTCCATAAACTGGCAATTCAATTCCCCTGAAGAATGAAAATTATACTTACATTAGTACGACAGGAGATGCACTTAACCAAAACAGAACAAAGTACCTGTAATGCTAGAGGGTTTCATTCTGCTCTTGTTGTCAAGCCAAGCCAAAGCCAAAGTAAACAGACTGACGTTTGACGTATGTGAAATGATAATGTCTACATTTATACCGAATCAAGCTTGACTAGCATTACTACTAGTGGTATTGGAAATTGAAATTAGTTATGGGGATGGTAGATCTGTTGCCGAGATCGAATTACCCGGAATTAAATTAGCCAGCACTCGGGAAAGGGGGAGGGGGTTCTGTGACGTTCAATAAAGAAAGCCTTAGCTGTTATGTAAATGCAATGCGATATGTGTAGACCGTATAAATACGTAAGAGTAATAACTAATGGACTTTTCCAATCTCCAAACAAAACCTGGGGTTTCTTTCTACGGGAAGTTCGGGATTCAAAAAGGTAACTTTTCCTATCTTTCTTGTGGTATGGTACTACATCAGTATAAAACACTTCGTTTATCGCAACTAACGACTAATTAGTGATAAAATGTACAAAAAGTTTGTTAAAGCAAAGTGCACAATGCACGTACCTAGTTAAATCTAGTTACTAATGTGCATAATACAACAAAAAATTCTCCTTCCCATACCTTTTCAAATGAATTACGTTAAAAGCAGGCGTATCTCTTTTTGGGACACAATTTCGTTGTCACCGAATTGAGGTACCATCAAAAAAGTACATATATCAGTCGACCTACTCGTCAGTTTAATATATCTTTCGTGGACATGTGTCACCCTCCTTCTGATAAGTTTTATAAATGTCGTGTAAAATCACAGGATAATCACTACAGTTTTAATTGTCCTTGCTCAAACCAATGCAATGAAGGTGTTTTTCTACATAAATGCTTACCCTGCAAGTTCTGCTCGACTGTGCAAATATTTTTCCGTAGAAATTTTATCAAACACCACAACCAACACTCACGGGATCAATCACTTTTTTTTAGCAAAGTATGTAACAAGTAAAAGTATGTATATGATACCATTCCACCACAGCCTGCACAAAACAAAAGGCGAGGCTGATTATTCGTCGCATATCCCATTGACTGCATTCATATCTCCCATCCCATATGCCATGTTTGTGTGCATTCCGTGATTTTCCATCGCACAAGACGATAATAATAACAATTGATAACAACATATCAATTCCTTCGTCAAAATTAACTTTCACCCATTTACTTACCTTATCAAGATTTCTTTTCCCACCTACTTCCTTTTCCTGACATTTGCATGCTGAACAAAACTGAAACACCAAAAGAGTTGACGATTTTTATTATTCCAAGCTCTGCTCCTGAAAACGCTGCTTGGCATTTACTCGAAATATTTTTACTATTTTATCTGGCGGACAACGACAAACAAGCAAAGGAACAAAAGCGATATCTGCTGAGGAAACTACAACTACACAACTTTAGTAGAAACTTGAGGACAGTGCTGGTGTAGGGTTAAAGCAGAACAGGGACAAAACAGACAGTAAGTATTGTGAGGATCAGTAAATCGGGAGAAATGTAGGGAAAGAGAAAGAAGAGAGAGAGAGGTGAATAGTAGACAAGAGTGAAAGAGAAAAGTGGAAAGCCGATCCGAAAGAGAGTTCAGTGTTTGATTGGTTTTCTGCTGATGTTGTTTTGTGCTGCCGCAACCATCCATCAGCCTCGTAGCAACTAGCACACAACTCGTTTACAAACTCTTTCCTCAGCAACGCAACGTAAAAACGGAAAAATGCAAGAGTAGAGCAGCAGTGGTGGTGGTTTGATGGAATGTACTTATTTATTAGGTGGTAGATGAATTGGGAGTCGGGAGCAGTGGATCTAGTGGACGCCGTATCTCTGTTGAAACGCATTGAGTTATAGATATCTTGAACAGATTTTCACTTGGGTATACAATCTAAACTTGTATGGCGGGTGGAGATTTTTTAAAAGATCAAATTTCAGAATGTCACAAAAACCAGTTGTAGTAATTAAGGATGAAAGGAACACGATTTGAAAATAACTGTAAGGGAACGCGTTGTATTAACAATTAGCTGGTAGGAAACCATTGGAAGGGACGGAAAGGGACGGGGAAATCCACTTTTAGGCAACAGCGTAAGAACTTCACATCTTATAAAGGATAGTTGGAAAGTGAAGGGGAGAAATAATTGGAGGCATCTTCAGATATTTCAAACAACCTACCAACCTGTTGTTACTGTTACTGTTGTCAGTTGTTGGGGATCAGGGTCTTGTGATCTCGGTTGAGGGACTTGAGATCTTGGAAGTTGCTGTCAAAATGTGATAAAAGAAGTGGTGACTGGGGTTCTAACTGTTGTAATCATCAGATTAGGAGTCACAGTTCAGAAGGAAAATACGGTTAACATTGGTGCACCTTGACTACTTGTATTAAATTCAAAATTGTAATAATTTAGCTGAAAACAACTGTAACAATTGCAAAGAAAATCAGTACCTAGTGTAGGACCTGCTAACTATCAACTTTATGGAAATGGCTAATGTTCGTGACCTACATCGAGCAATGCTTCGGGGAAGTGCTCCATCGTCTATCAAACGTCGGGAGGGAGACCTCTTTTCTTTGAAAAAGTAAGAGATTAATTGGAGGTTATCGAGTTAGATTTTAAAATAAATTTTGAGATTGTGTAATCCATAGTTGGTGTTGTTTGACCCTGGCTTGATGCTTTTTCCTTTTTACAGAGATTACACACCTGTTCCTGCCAGTGAATACTTCGGAAAGGCACGCTTTATTCACATTGATGAGAATGATAGATTATACCTGTACGAAACTGAGATGACTGCACCAGAAAACACAACAGTTCCTTATCTTTTATTTCTTCACGGTGGTGGATATTCTGGATTGACCTGGGCTCCACTTATAAGTCAGCTGTCTCCCATGTTCATGGCTGAATTTGGGGCAGTCGATATTAGAGGGCATGGGAGATCATGTTGTGAGGACGAAGTTGATCTATCGACTGAGAAAGTGACGGAGTAAGACTAATTTAATCTAGCATAAAGCTTGAATGGAAATTTTTAAGTATGCAATTGTGTTTAACTGTCTATCACGTTGTAGAGACTTGTTTCAGCTGATTCATAAGCTTAATCTTGGAGACAGGCCTTTAATATTAATTGGGCATTCAATGGGTGGGGCCTTTGCAATTCACGTGTCTACAAGACTACAGGATGAATCGGACACTAATCTGGCTGGTCTAATAGTAATTGATGTGGTGGAAGGCTCTGCCCTGGAATCTCTTAGTGGAATGCAGCATGTCCTCCGAAATAGACCACGGGAGTTTAAATCACTTCAATCTGCTATAGAGTGGTGGTATGTATTGTATTTAAAAGTGTTATTCTTTTGCTGCTGATGTAGTCTGGCATTAAATATTTATGAAGTTAACTCGAAATACGGATACGGATTATTTAGTGTAAGAAGCGGTCAAACTCGAAATGCAGACTCTGCGAGAGTATCAATGCCCGGACAGCTAAAGTTGTTAAGTGGACAAATCCCAGATGCTACGATGGTGGAAGATTCGGAAATTTTAACAGAAGAACCAACAAGTCCTAGTGAAACGACAATTAAAGGTGCTGATGGAAGTGACGAGGCAGCGAATGCAAATAATCCCCCTCCTCCAAGCGTAGCGATGCCATCTCCATCCATGGTAGGCCACCACCACTCTGTTAGGGAAATGGCCGTTGAAAAAGCAAATGACATTCAGATTGTATAACATAACAGGGTAATGATGACACGCCCAGTAATTGTAGTGATTCATAATGTTGAAGGTGACATAATTTGATTTTGGTGGACATCAAATTCGATATGTAATTAATAATTAGATTCCAGCTTTTAAAAGACTATCGAATTTGGTATGTACTACTAGCAATTTGGTATTAGGCCGGAATTGTGATCCGCTATTATGAAATGGTAAAAATCGCTAAATATCTTATCCCCCTATCAAGCTGAACTTTGTTATCTTTACCCGGGCTCTATGCACTATGTTGTACATGTTTGGTGTCATTTATTTGCATACTAGCAGGGTGCACACCCTTAATGGAAACCTCGTTTCTTATATTTTAATATAAAATGTGAAAATAATTTGTCAATTATTATTATTTGTCACAGGAAAGGTATGTTTGGAGAATCGATCTCAAGAAGACTGAGCCATATTGGCTTGGCTGGTTTGAAGGACTGTCGACAAAGTAAGATTAAATTAGCAATAATAAAATAATTTCACGTAGCAACGAACAGTGGAGAAAGGAATTTTTGAGTGAATCAATTGAATGTTCTTTTATTTTATCAGATTTCTTTCAGTGAGAGCTCCGAAACTGTTGCTGTTGGCTGGTGTTGATAGATTGGATAAAGAACTTATGGTTGCGCAGATGCAAGGAAAATTTCAAATGCAAGTCCTCAGCAGCGTTGGACACATAGTTCACGAAGATGCTCCAGATCGCGTTGCCGAAAATATTGCTTCATTCCTGGCACGAAACAGAATAATTGCGGCCTCCACTACTATTCCTAGGGTGTTTCCCGGTTGCTAAATTAATTACCTATAATGAACTGCCAAACCAAGTAAACTGAACTGATATAAAATCACAATTATGTCCTAAGTATGTCGTGTGTGTACATTGAAAATCATTAACTTTTGTTGATATTTTGTGAACAATAAGTAAAGAAACAATGCAACGCCTAAATTTATAGTAACAAAATTTTCAAATGTAAACGTAGCAATTTTAGCGCAAAATAAATTGGTTGAGCTTTACACTGTATTACAAGCTAATACAAACTTTAATCCCAAGTATTTATTGATTCACATTTTCTATAAGAGATTCGTAACAACATAGTTTCATATATATTTTTATTATAAAGCTGCTATTCCACACAATAATATGAACTACATTTATTGTCCGTATTGTCAATGCAAAAATAGTATATAGTTCATATGAAATTTCAAAGTCACCATCATTTCCATTTTATTGTCAAAGCACCAGAATGGTAATCCCATTAGAAAATAATTTGTCTCGGGAGAAGCATTTCGGAAGCACCTTATTCGCAAAGTTCAAGGCAAATGGCTATTCCCATTCCGCCTCCAACACAGAGGGCAGCAACCCCCTTTTTACCACCAGTTTGCTTCAGCACATTTATTAAAGTGACCACAACCCTCGCCCCCGATGCCCCAATAGGGTGTCCCAATGCTATCGCTCCCCCATTCACATTAACCTTAGCTGGATCAACACCAAGGGTTTTCACAACTGCCAAGGATTGAGCTGCAAATGCCTCATTAAGTTCGTACTTGTCCACCTCTTCCAGCGTCCATTGAGCTTTTTTCAACTATCATATAGTATCAAAAAGGAGTCAGTGAATTTCCAAGAATATTTATTTTTTTTGGATAAATAAACTTTGGTAAACATTACAGCAGCTTGAACGGCTGGAACTGGCCCCATTCCCATTATTGCAGGGTCGACGCCTGCCTGTGCGTATGATACTATTCGAGCAACTGGTTTTGCCCCCATCGATTCTGCCAGGGACGCTGAGGACAGTACCACTGCTTTACAATGAAATTAAACAAATATGGTAGTTTTCCCCCGGAATATTACCACAATGAATTTTTTTTAATGACGAGAGACCAAGACGCAAGCATGTGCTAACCTGTAATCCCCATGTGATATTTGTGAAATGCGTCAGTCAACCCATCTATAATCATTGTGTCGGTAAATTGTGCATCCCCCATTTTTACCCCACTTCTTAAATTGGCAGAATGATGAGCTTGACTCATCGACTCCTGTCCTCCCGCAACGACTACTTGGGAATCTCCAAGTTTGATGGCTTGCGCACCCAACATAATCGCTCTAATCGACGAAAAACAAACTTTGTAGTATACCACAATATAACTACTACATTAGACTTGCAAGAAACATTTAGGCACCTGAGTCCAGAGCCACACAACATATTAACGGAAGTGGCAGGAACAGAGTGGGGAATCCCGGCATTGATTGCAGCCTGTCGTGCTGGGTTTTGCCCTTGACCAGCAGTCAATACCTTTGAGAAATGTAATGGAGGCGTGTTAATGTAAAATTTACGATAATTGCAATATAAGAAAGATACACTGAAACAACACAAATATCGTCTTTGTAAGTACAGGCTACCATGGAATTTCATACCTGTCCATAAATAACCTCAGACACTTTATCGACGGATAGACCCGCTCTGCTTACGGCCTCCTTAATACAAATTGTGCCCAAATCATGGGCTTTCATGGAAGACAATTTTCCACAAAATGAACCTGTACACCAACATGCACACATTTTAATGCCGTCTAAATCCATAGATAGCCGTTATATTCCTCCACAGTAACGTCTTTGATTACCTATCGGCGTTCGAACGGCGGAGAGAATCACAACCGGGTCGTTTGAGCTGGGAGCACTCATATTGATTTATTTCTTGTTATAAATATGCAAAGTTTATGCAAAAAACTGAAGTTTTAAACAAAAAAAGATCGGAAATGCTGTCGTGTTACTTGTGATGTGCGACCTGTGCAAACTATTGCTATTTCATGTATAAAAACGCTTTTCCTCCTGTATATATCTGTAGGGAAATCTTTGTTACTATAGCTTGGAATGTGACGGAAATACTTTCACTGCTGAATTGTGTAGGTAATTTTAATTAGTACTATGTATACTACTGAAATGTGCAATTATTGGAAATGTCTACTGCCTATCGTGTACACTACTCCAGCGAGTTTTTTNTTGGAAATGTCTACTGCCTATCGTGTACACTACTCCAGCGAGGTTTTTTATTGTAAAACTTACTCAGCTGTCAACGAGGAAGACTAACCGGTTTTCACCTTGCCTTTTTGCTGCAATAAGAAATACACGGTGTATCGTGTAAAATGATATCCTCTCCAACAAGGATTTTCTGTAACTTGCAACGTTAGCCTGTCTCCTTACTTGTTTCAACTTGGGCTTCACGATGGCGACTGAGTTGCCAGAAAATGTGAGCTCCTTGATATCTCCTTGAGTAATAATTTACCAGTATTTTACTTCGTCAATGGCATGCCCCCCATCGTATAACTCTTTGTTCGGTGGTACAATTCACTGATATCAATGTCATTTACTGAATAGGAGAACAAAAATTCGCTTAGTGTGCTCTTTCTCATAATGACCTGTATTACGCAATCAAGGAAAACTTCTCAACACATTACTCTTTTGCGCAAATATGCTACTCGAGAAGATAAAGCATGTCTATGGGTCTTGAACTTTAATTGTATCCAGACAGAACATAGTAAAGCGAAAGGAAGTGAAGTAGAGATTAAATTGATGATAATATTCATGAAGATTGGTGAAAAATGCTGGAGTTACTCTTGCGAAGCATAGATACACGTTCTTTCTACTGTAATTAATTTTCATCCGTAAAATGATCCACAACTGAAATGCTTGTTAGAATGATCGATACAATTATGCTGGGAATTTTACAGTAATAACTATTATGTGGTTGGATGGAAAAAGAGGGTACGTGGCTTTTGAAGGAAGGAATTATGTTGATATAGAATTTGTGAATATCTGTTTTAGTTTTTATACTTAATGGCAACCTACTTTTTTGGGATTTGCAGAGTTAAACGTCGATGTCAAGTATTTAACTGATGCATAATGGAAGCAGTGTACGCATTTTCCATAAAAACGCTGAAAGTGGATACTATTATACGGGTAAAATTTCATCATTTTAATGTGTCGCGAAATTGTAATGATGGGACAGCAGCATATGTTATTGGGCATTTTGTATGTGCAAACTTGCCCTTACCTATAATTCAGGTCCGCCGGACACGACAACAAAGCTTTATAATTCATCTTCAACAAATTTGTAACAACGGGATGTCACAAGACGAATATTATTTTAGTAGACGTTTTATTATGACTTTTAGCTACTATAACCTGGCAAATGTATTTCATGAAAGAATAGCATGCGATTCGGATACAGATGGGACTGGGAAGGTTGTAAAATACTTTGGGTTTGACATAGTTCCGATACACTGACATTGGATGAGATGAAGTTCATTACAAATTGCAAATTACATTTTACAATTATAATTACAAATTAAAATTACAAATCAGTAGTTTTCGCCGGGAGTGAAATGACTTTGTTCATAATGTATAGAAAATGTATCTTTGAACAATATGAAATTTAAAGCTCTTGCAAAAACTACTTTTCTTCAAAGTAATGGTTGCGACATTACTGTTTAAACAGGTGGTGTACGCAATCGTTACTAACTGACATAACATCGGTGTTTCCATACATGATTTTTATGCTGTTCCAACTTTAAGTTTAATTGTTGTCCATGTAGCAATACGTAGTACATAGTACATACACAATAAAACCACCTGACCACTCTTCCGTCGACATTAACGGTCGGAATGGCGGTCAATGAGTCTATTTACACCTGTCTGTGCATTAAAAAAAGACATGTAACGAAATGAGTATTTAGCTTCTACATGTTTCCATCATGGCCCTACCAAATGTTTACTCCTGCCGTTGCCCCCTGCGGGATTACCCTCTCAGCCCATATTATAAACTTTTCCTGGAGCTTTGGTCTTATCATGGCTGTCGATTGATGAAATCAGAATCTTGGAATTCGCTGAAGTCTCTGAAATATTTTGTTAACATACACACACAAACAGACAGACAACTTGATAGAAGCATTACCTTCACAGAAGCTAATAACGAAATACTGACACCACCAAAGAAGGAAGAAAATGGGGTTTTTACTAAAATTGTAACCACATCAGTTAAGATATTAGAAGACCGACAATGCCGCACGTACTCGTACTGCAAACTAACTGTCCATTTCATGGTGAACATTTGCGTAGTAATATGTATTATGTATTATTAGTTTAATGTGCAATGTGAAAAGCCCTCTTGAATGGTATTGCAAAAGAGAAAAACTGTTGTAACAGTAATTGTCGGCTTTCATTAAATTCCCAAAGAGCCGTGAGAATATGGCAACTGGCAAATCGAATGAAATTGTTTAATTTAATAGTAGGACCAGCTGTATCATCTTCTTTACAAAAAAAAAGAAATTTTTTATTTCTGGATTAGCTATAGACCATATCTTGGGAAAGTTCAAAATGGGTTCAGTAGGCCATTCCCTTGGAGGTAAAATCGAGGTAAAAGTGGATACGTTTGCAGAGGCAATAGTTGTACTATGCATAAATATCATCGTAGAAAATCTAGTAAAGTAAATTACTCTCCAGCTATAGCGGAATCCACAACAACGTATTATTCAAGTGAGATTCGTCATCACTTACTGTTAGCCTGTTTGGACGGTTAGATCGGTCGACATCTGCTCCACTCTACCCAAGGACGCAGAGAAACTCATGGTCATTGACAATGTTACTGCCTAAGATTTGTTCAGGCAGTCAACAGAGCGCTAGCCCGCTAATGTATACGTTTTCCCTTAAGGGGATTTTAAATGGGTAAAAGGAAGCTCTTGACCGGATGTTTGTACTATGTATTTGATTTACATAAAATAAATCGGTGGTATCAGTGGTATGGATTTTGAGAAACGTGGAATAACTTTTTATAACGTGAAGTACATGTAAATCAAATACATAGTACAAACATCCGTTCAAGAGTTTCCTTTTGCCCATTTAAAATCCTCTTAAAAACTCACGAATGTTTATGAGTTTTTAGGGGGGAAAATGACCAAGTCTAACTTTAGCTGACAGTAGAATTCCAGATCCCGGTTGGAGTCATTGGCGATTGAGGCCAAATATAATATGACGCTTCATACAAATAATATTAAAGTATTGATATCGATATTTTAACGCACATGCGAGTGGAACAGTTATCTTGAGATAATATTAAAGTTCTTATCATTGCGAGTCGAAACCCCTATCACAATAAAATAACTAACGTAATTACTTACGTCCCAGCATCAAACTATTCTAATTTTGCCCAATTTGTTTACGTTTTAAATCTATCCTCATCCCTTGCCCCCGTCTGATTTCATAATCCAAGCAACCTCAAAGTCGTCAGAGACATCAAAGCCATCAAATGTAAGCCATCAAATGGTGAAGGCAGAATTCCAGTATTCCGTTTTCGAGCCTACCGTATACGGAATTCGTACATTAAAACTACTGGCTTGCTGGTCGTGAATTTCGACACATGATTTCACTGAACGTTAGCAGTAGTAGCTCTACGAAGCACTGGGCATCAAGTATAATGAAAATTCTCATGTCGATGTCACTCATGCCAGTGAAATGAAAGGAAGTGAAATGCTAGTCCGTGGAAATGACACGCACAGCGTAAGTCCTTCGTTGACTATTGAAAGTGGGCAAACTAGTGTAGTAATTAACGAATATAAGTTGTTGGAAGGTAGACGCGATTATGAAGAAACTACTCGACCGATTGAAGTCAAATTCGATACGCTGATACACCTTGCATCAATTTAAGTATGCGTTTAAAGATGAGTACCTCATTTCAACCCCAAGGGGATGCTAGAGAGGGTAAAATCTAAACAAGGTCCAAATAAGCTGAAATTTAGTACTTACATACTACATACATGTTAGTACTTTACAACTTACGGTAGGGTGGAACATTGACTAGAACTTGAAAGGAAGCTAACAAAACATGGCCTTTCTAAAGTGAACCTAGATGCTAAAAACAATGTTTTTTTTCGATTTAAGATTATCGACTTGTATTGTGAGGAGTTTTACCGTAAATAATAAATAACATACATCATCTCATAGGCTCCTTTCCTTATCGTATTTTTTTAAAAAATCGCAGCTGTAAGTAATAACAACATTTCAGGAATATTCAGGATGCATATAATGTTCTAGTTTGACTTGTTCATTTTACCGGTGATAATTTATTTAGCTGCTACTAAGTTTTGTTAGCTTAACGTTGGTAGTAAACATTACATGATTGAAGTTTTGCGATATAATTCCCGTACAATGTGCAAAATTAACATTACAGATGCCCCAGTTATACATCAGAAGAGATCATCGACCATCATCATGATTTCTCCACTACATTCCTAATACTGCTGCTATAATAATAATAACTCTTGAGAAAATTGCATTGCTTACGACTTAAGAATCGTTGGTTTGCAGTAAGTATTGCATTGTAGTATATATAATTTCGTCTTCTGAAGGCTAACCATCATTATTGGTCTGGTTACGGTTACGGTTACGGTTACGGTTACATCCTCTAAATACCTTCAAAGAAAATGTTGAAATGTCATTTTCATGGATAGCTGAATGAGTAGGAACATCCTTGGAATAACGGGGATCAAATTTTGAAACATCCTAATAAGCTCTTTACTAAAGAGTCTTAGGTACTTTATAATTTTCATTAAGTGAGTATTTCGTAAGATCGTCGAGAAAAAAATGTATGAAATAAAGGTAAAGAAAGATGAGTGCTGGATCGGTGTGTGGGTACGAGTAAAAACGTTATCGTTCTCGTCCCCGTTTTTCTTGCATGTCATTATCTTGGAGACGCTTTATCCGCTTGTTTTGAAATTTGGCAAGGACACTTTTAAGGTCCTATCTTGGAAGCCTAGTGATTTTAGTCTCTCTAGGAAAATCTCCAGTGGAAAATACGAGGGCTAAAAATTTATAACATGTCCTAATGAGCTGAAATTTGGTGCACAAGTACCTAATATACAACTTCCTGCAAAAATGAAATGGCTTGGTTGACCCGTGCGACCAATCAATCCAGGTCCAAAATCGGAAGCTAATTGCTTTTGAGCATGATCGGACCTTCCTTTCGAACGGAAGGTAAAGAGAATAAAAATTCTTCATGATATAGCAAGAGCATCATGGAATTGACATATGACATTTCCATAGAAATAATAAGTATTCAGTTGTTTAATCGTGACACTTTCGAAGGTTTTACCGGTTTATTCTTAAGACATTAAGTTATGATGCCAGATTTTTCACAATATCAAAATAAGCTACCGTAAGTTTGATGAGCCCCATAGGGTTCCTAGGTTTAGGCATAGTCACAATTGAGTAATAACCGACCTCTTTTGCATGCCGTTAGTTTTAGTTTATAATTTGCGAAACCGAACGGTGACTGGTCGTGATTATGAATTAATAGTTTTAATGGTTTTCCACAAAAC